>BMAC01000270.1:463614-480493 GCA_014905375.1 Phtheirospermum japonicum | reverse complement strand
GGGGGGGGGGGGGGGGGGGTTGAATCATCAACCATTCAGAAGTAACATTGTATAAGAATTACCCTAATAATTGGGTAAGTGGACCCTATCAAAACATGTATTTTTATATGGTTCCCATTTCGGTTCTAATTGTGTGCGTGAGTGAGGACAAAGCGCGCTAGAAAAAGACTCGTGTCGGTACAGTGGGACTAACCGTCAGGTCTGGAGGGCGATCCTGGGGCATTACAAATTGAACTCTGTCAAAAACATGTGTTCTATATGGTTTTCATTTGTTTCTAATTGATTTACATACCCTAATAATTAGGTAGGTGGACCCTATCAAAACATGTGTTTTTATATGGTTCCCATTTCAGTTCTAATTGGTTTCTATGCATGGATAATTGGACCCTACTATAAACATGTGTTTCTATATGATTTCTAATTTGTTTCCTCTGTCAACAACATGTGTTTCTATATGGTTTTCATTCGATTCAAATTGATTTATATACCCTAATAATTTGGTAAGTGGACCCTATCAAAACATGTATTTTTATATGGTTCCCATTTTGGTTCTAATTGTGTGCGTGAGTGAGGACAAAGTGCGCTAGAAAAAGACTCTTGTCGGTACAGTGGGACTAACCGTCAGGTCTGGAGGGCGATCCTGGGGCGTTACAAATTGAACTCTGTCAAAAACATGTGTTCTATATTGTTTTCATTTGTTTCTAATTGATTTACATACCCTAATAATTAGGTAAGTGGACCCTATCAAAACATGTGTTTTTATATGGTTCCCATTTCGGTTCTAATTGGTTTCTATGCATGGATAATCGGACCCTACTATAAACATGTGTTTCTATATGATTTCCAATTGGTTTATATACCTTAACTAGTATTAACACCCGCATATCATGCGAGATTCGAAAAAGACTAATATTCATCAAAAATATCAAAAGAATAATATTGAAAGTAGTACATACAAATTGTATTATTTATTTTGTTTTCAGAATAAATAACTCTTGCACAAAAATCAGAACATTACTTGTTCTAATTACTGTAAGATTAGTTTACACAATTAAGAATTTTGTTAATTTTTTTACCATGAGTCACGAAATTAGTTGTAATATATCAAGAACATTATATGTTTAAATCACAGTAAGACTGGTTTTCACAATAGAGAATTTTCAAGTTTTTTTACTGTGAGTCACGAAATTAGTTGTAAAGTATATAAAATACCTCGATCGGATTCATGGTTTCCATGTTTATCGAGAAGGCAATCGCGCTGCTGATGCAATCTCCAAGTCCGATTCTCCCCGTTACGACTGGTTCACGTCGCCTCCGACGTTCCTCCTAGATCTGGTGAACGATGATATTTTGGATAAAACGGTGTACCGTTCATCACGATCTTGACATCAGCCCCTCGGATGGCAGTTTAGTTTCAGTTCGGCTAAGAACCTTGGTATTACTACTTCTAGATCACGACCTGCTTGTTGTAGCTCATTTTTACACTTAGCCGGCTTGTGGCTCTTAGTGTGTCTTATCGCTCTATTCGGTTCCTTCTATCACTGGCATGGGGAGGGTACTCTTTCCTCTATAAGGGTTTCTCCCACAATGATGGGTTTACCTCGAAATATTTTAATAAGGCCCGAACAGATGCCTTTAGTTAGGAATGGACGTCGTGATCTGTGTTTGTATAAAAAAACTCCCTCTTTATAATAATAATTTCGCACTTTAGAAAAAAAAAACCTAAAATTGACGGGGAAACCCGTAGAAAATTGAGTTTGGAAAAATGTGAAACATAACACTCGCGTGTTACATGTGAATATGTAATATAACAAATTCAAAAAAAAATATATGGCACTAATAATTCTATTAAAAAAACGTCGTGCATCTAACTTGTAATATATGTAATATTATATTATTATTATTCTTATCTTTTTTTTTTCTGCTTAAGATACCAATTTGTTTGTATAGATATATAATATGTGTATCGATGCATTATATTGGAGTTAGATAAAAAGATTTAGAATATATTTAATATTTATCTTCCAAGGAATAATAATTTATTAGTAGTAGTAGAAGTAGGATTTTATCTTTTTTGTTTCACTTTATTTTTGTTTTTTGTTTGGTGTAACAATAGTTTTTAATATATATTTTTAATATTATTTTCAATTCATTATATTAGGATTAGATAAAAAAAATTAAGTTTATATTTTTTTTTGTTTCTCTTTTGTAATAATTTTATATAACTCGTATTTTTCTTAAATAATATTTAAAATTATAATTAAATTATTTCAAATTTTATTGTAAATAAATATTAATTCAACTTATATCGATTTTTTCTAATTAGATATAACTTATTTATATTTTTATATTAGAAGAATAAAAGTAAGAAATTCAAATTGAGCAAAATATGTTAAATAAAATATTAAATTAGGTAGCATGTAATAAAAGAAAAATATTGAATTATTAAAAATATATTATTAGGAAAGTATTAAATTAGGTAAAATATAATAAAAGGAAAAACACTAAATTAGGTAAATATTAGACACCGAATCACCAAAAAAAAAAATCCAAAGCTAACGAAGCGTGGGAAGCAGACACATATGATAAGAGGATTTTGCATTAATATATAGGGGAGATAATTGATAAACTTGTCAAAATATATGTTTTACATAATTTTCAGTTGGTTTCAATTTGGTTTCTATGCCCGAATAGTTAAGAAAACTAACTCTTTCAAAAATATGTGTTTCTATACGGTTTTCAATTTGTTTTCGATTGGTTTCTGTACCTAATAATTATGAAAACAAACCTATTACTCGGAAACCAAACCTTTCAAAAATATGTGTTTTAATATTTTGGTTTCTATACCTTAATAATTGGGAAAGTGAACTCGTTCAAAAACATGTGTTTATATGGTTTCCAGTTTGTATTTCTATATGATTTCAAATTTGTTTCCAATTGATTTCTATAACATGATAATTGGAAAATCGGAATCTTTCAAAAACATGTTTTTTTTTTTGTTTTTTTTTTATGGTCCCAGTTTGTTTACAACTGGTTTCTATACTATAATAATTAGAAAAATGAACTCTTCAAAAACATATATTTCTATTTTGTTTTCAAATGGTTTCTATACTGTTAAAACATGTGTCTTCATATTGTTTTTAAATTGATTTCAATTGGTTTCTATACCTTTATAATCATCAAAGTGACCCGTCAAAACATGTATTTGTATATTGTTTCCAATTGATTTCTATACTATTCTCATATTGTTTCTGGTTTGTTTCAAACTGGTTTCTATACTCTAATAATCGGGAAAGTAAACCCTGTCAAAATATGTGTTTCTATATTATGTCCATTTGGTTTCTATATTGTCAAAACATGTGTTTCAATATTGTTTCAAATTTATTTCTAATTGATTTTCTAAACCCTAATAATCGGGAAAGTAAACCCCGTCAAACATTTATTTTTATATTACTTCTAATTTGTTTTCAATTGGTTCCTATATGGTCAAAACATGTGTATTCTTATTATTTTCAGTTTGTATTTAATTGATTTGTATACCCTAATAATCAAGAAAGTGACATGTCGAAACGTGTGTTTTTATATTATTTCCAATTTGTTTCTAATTGGTTTATATATTGACAAAACATGTGTGTGTGTTTTTCATGTATTCATTTTGTTTTCAACTGGTTTCTATACTTTCAAAACATTTGTTTCTAATGTAATTTTCAGTTTGTTCCCAATTAGTTTTTGTACCTTAATAATTGAGAAAGTGAATCCTGTCAAAAATGTATTTTGATTTATGTATTTTTTTCAACTTTGTTCCAGTTTGTTTTTATACCCCAATAGGTCATTAACAAAATCATGGCAATTACCCTAAAATAAATGGTAAGGAACATAAAATTCAAAGAAAAAAGAGAGAAACAATTCAATCTTTTGCAATTATATACCCACAATCAATCAAATTATATAGCCACAACCAATCAGGACTCCTTGCAGTCACCCAATGGTAACATCAAACCATAACAAGAAGTATATTATAAATCATATATCACAAAAGAATAGAAAGAAAGTTTCTATTTTACTGAAAAGTTCTTTTCAGGCCTTTCATAAAAAAAACCCGAATATTAAATGGCGACCATAAACATGACACGATAAGAAACACGATTACAGAGACAAAGACACGATAACGCACGACATGACACGAAGAACGACATGGAAAGCACGAAATTCTAAATTAAGTTAGATTTACACTTATTGTTACATTTATGATCAAATAAGATAGAAAATAAAAAAACACGATAGTGCGACACGAACACGGCACGATAACACGATTTTCCACCGCTACATCTATTGCAGCAACTACAAATTCAGGAGAATAATAAAAGCGGTTTAGTAAACTTCAAATAGCACACAAATGACAGTTGATTGTTACAACATTAATGTTTACTGATAAGTAAACTCTATAATGTGATAATAAAATGTCTATGTGATGCGGACCAAAATGTCCATACGTAATATTATGTGATGTATGTGGGTATTTGTGGAAAGCGACCTCATTTCTAGGAGAGGGTGTGCCTCCTGGAAGATGGGCGAGCTGTATTATGTCTCTGAGAAGTGAACGAGCTGAAGGCTGTTTCTCAAAAGTGGGCGAGTTGATGTGTCTGGAGTAGCGACCTGTAGTATGAGGATGAGTTCTCATATAGGGTCGTGATCTCTGGTAGGTTGGGCTGAGTATTTGAGCCTGATTAAGAGTTTAAATATGTGTATGGGCCTGGGTGGGCTATATGCCCAGGCTTATTTCGGTAATATATTGAGAAGTTTCATGTTTATGGGAACTTATCATATGGGAAGAGTCCCAATTGAGAAAGAGTCATGGTATGAATGGAATTATGTTTATGAAAGGTAACCCTAGATAGTGGAGGATTTCTCCTATCTCTATAAAAAGGGGCTTCTATCCCTTATTTTATGATCATTATCACGCCATTATTGTGATTTGCCGACATTATTTACATAAAAGAGAGAGAGGGAGTTTGTTTTTTGCTTATTAACTTAAGCGTCGGAGGGACTTAACGGGCTCGAAATCCGGCCCGTTCTAGGTGTTGTTTTGCAGGATCGATGAGGTCGCTGTGACGATTGCGGAAGGTCTTGGAGGTCGCTGAGACGTATTCTATCATCAATTCAGGTCGCTGATCTCTATTCTGAGGTTAGTACCCCCTATATTTGGTAGCCCAACTTTTTGGACTTATAAAATTGGCGCCGTCTGTCGATTTCACAATAATTACGGGCATTACACTGAGAAGTGTAGACACCTCAAAGAAGAGATAGAAAGATTGATAAAGGCAGGGCATTTGAAGGAAGTGATCTGTAAAGAAAGGGAGCCGCGCGAGCAAGAGCAGGCATTACCTCCACCGCCGCCGAGAAACCCGCCTCAGCAGCAGGTCGCGAGGCAAGGACGGCAAGGAAGTCAGAGGCAGGAAGAGCCGCGGAGAAATAGAGGAAGAATAAACATGATTTCCAGAGGGCCAACGGATGGGGACTCCAACAATGCGAGAAAATGGCATGTTAAATCAGCTCGCTTGGGCGTAAGTGAGGTCGCCAGTGTGAGCAGACAGCCTCAAGTAGCAGGGCCAGTCATTTCCTTTGGCCCCGATGAGAGACGCGGGCTACAGGAGGATCATAATGATGCATTAGTGGTTGAGGCGGAGATTGAGGGTTATGAGGTCAGCAGGGTATTTGTAGACAATGGAAGCTCGGTGAACATTATATATACAGACTGCCTTGATCGAATAGAAATAGATAGAAGAGTGCGGTCGGTGAACACGCCCATATATGCTTTTAATGGGGCACAGGTGAGCACGGAGGGCGAGTTGACGTTGCAAGTGGCATTGGGAAGAGATGATTCGAGAGTCGAGAAGAGCCTAAAGTTTCTAATCATCCAGGGGAGGTCGGCCTACAACGTGATACTGGGGCGACCTGCCCTTAATGCATTTCAGGCAGTAACATCGACTTATCACATGAGTATCAAGTACCCAGTAGGCAATGGAGTGGGCGAGGTTGTCGCGGAACAGCAGGTCGCTAGATCGTGTTATCAGATGGCGGTCAGGAAAGGGTTGATGGAGAATAAGCGAGAGAGAAGCAGTGATCAACCGGAAGGGGTGCTCAACCCCAAGAAAATGAAAGAACAGGAGAACTCGATTCAACCAAACGAGGAATTAATGGAGATTTCCCTAGAAGAAGAACACCCGGAGTATACCACGAGGATAGGTACCCAAACACCTGAGGAGTTGAAGAACGAGCTGATAGGGTTGTTGCAAGAATTTCGGGATATTTTTGTGTTCGGTGATGAAGAGTTGACGGGTGTTTCACCGGAGGGCGCGCAGCATCATTTGAATGCGGACCCAGAGGCGAAGTCGGTAAAATAAAAGAGAAGGCACTTTGGGCCGGAACTGGACAAGGTGATTAAAGGAGAGGTGCAGAAATTGTTGAAAGCGGGCCATATAAGAGAGATTCAGTTCCCGGAGTACTTGTCTAATGTTGTGATGGTACCAAAACCAGCTCAGAAATGGAGGATGTGCGTGGATTTTCGTGACTTAAATAAGGCATGTCCTAAGGACCATTATCATTTGCCGCGGATTGATCAGTTGGTGGACTCTACCTCGGGGTGCGATCTGTTGAGTATGATGGATGCTTCACAGGGATATCACCAAATACCCTTGGCGAAGGAAGATCAGCCCAAAGTGAGTTTTGTTACTTCTACAGGTACTTACTGTTTCGTCTCCATGCCCTTCGGATTGAAGAATGCAGGTGCGACCTATCAACGGTTGGTGGATAGCATGTTTAAGGACTTGCTGGGGACCACCATGGAAGTTTATGTGGATGACATGCTGGTAAAGAGCAGAAAAGCAGATTCCCATGTCGAAGATTTGAAGAAGACTTTCATTATCCTAAGACAATATGGGATGAAGCTTAACCCGAAGAAGTGTGCGTTTGGGGTGCGATCAGGGAAATTTTTGGGGTACATGGTGACGGAGCGAGGAATCGAGGTGAATCCTGAGAAGGTGCGAGCTGTTTTGGAGATGCCGCACCCTCGCACAGTGCGGGATGTGCAGGTACTTACGGGGAGCATCGCAGGTCTTAGCCATTTTATTTCCAGGTCGGCGGAACGAGGTGTCCCCTTTTTTAGGGCGCTAAGAAAGGGATCTAAGTTTGAGTGGTCAGAGGAAGCGGCAAATGCCTTTAACGAACTGAAAAAATACTTGGCAGAGATACCACTGCTGACCAAACCGAGGCCGGGAGAGGATTTGATTTTGTATATATCCGTGGGGGAGGTCGCAGTGAGCTCTGTCTTGATCCGGGAAGAAGCAGGTTTGCAGAGACCTATTTATTATATTAGCAGGATGCTGCGGGGAGCTGAACTGAGGTATACCGAGCTGGAAAAAGGAGGGTTTGCACTTGTTAGTACGGCCAGGAAGTTGAGGCCTTATTTCTTGAGCCACAGAGTGAAGGTACGTACCAATTTGGCCCTCAAACAAGTCCTGGGCAATCCAAACGTGTCAGGGTGATTGGTGAAATGGGCAGTGGAGCTGAGTGAGTATGACGTGGTTTATGAGCCGAGGGTGGCTATCAAAGCACAGGTATTGGCAGATTTCTTGCAGGAGATGACGAGGCCACTCGATGAGAATAAAGAGGTAAAAGCCTGGACCTTGTATACAGATGGATCAACTATGGCCTCAGGAGAGGGGTTAGGTGTTTTACTAACTAGCCTGGAAGGAGAGAGTTTGGAGTTTGCGATCAAGCTGGGATATAAGGCGTCCAATAATGAAACTGAATACGAAGCTGTATTGCAAGGGATTAAGATGGCTAGCGAGTTGGGAGCTCGAAGGCTATGGGTCTATACTGATTCACAACTAGTAGCACGACAGTTTGACGGTTCCTTCGAAGCTAGAGAGGAGCGTATGGCGATGTATTTGAGTGTATTACAAGAGCAAGCAGCTCGCTTTGAAGAGTTCAAGCTAGAGCACCTTCCGCGAGCTGAAAATACACGGGCGGATCAGCTCGCTCGGATAGCAGGAGCGTTAGTGTCTTGTGTTACTCGAAAAGTCACACTGATGGAACTGGGTAATAGCAGTATAGAGAGAGGTGTAGAGGTTATGGAGATTGAAGACAAGGATGATTGGCGATCGCCCATTTGGGATACTCTCCTTAAAGCGCAAGAGGGCGCAGAGAAATTGACAACGAAAGAGGCTAGAGTTGCAGCTCATTTTTGTGCTATTAATGAGGAGCTGTATAAGAGGTCGCGGTTTGGACCTCTTCTGAAATGTTTGGCTAAAGAACGTGGGATGGAAGTACTAAGAGAAATACATGAAGGGTATTGTGGAGATCATGCAAAGGGAAAGGCCTTGGTGAGTATAACGTTGCGAGCAGGTTTCTTTTGGCCTAGGATGAAGGTTATGGCAAGCGAGTTGGTTCGAACTTGTAAGAAGTGTCAAATGCATGCTCCGGTTATTCACGTACCGGCTGAGGAAATGATAGTAATGAGCTCGCCGTGCCCGTTTGCGCAGTGGGGGATCGATATTGTGGGTCCTTTCCCAAAGACCCCGGGCAGAAAAGAACATTTAGTAGTGGCCATTGATTATTTCACCAAGTGGGTGGAAGCCGAGGCTGTTACGGGGATAAGCGAGCAGCATATAATGGACTTTATTTTTGATAATATATTTTGCAGGTTTGGAGTGCCACGAGTGTTAGTCTCGGACAATGGGACCCAATTTAATGGGCGAAAAATGCAGAAATGGTGCCAAGACATGAGGATGAAACAGCGATTTGCCTCTGTGGCACATCCACAAACTAATGGACAGGTGGAGGTTACTAATTGTATAATTGTGCAGGGACTTAAGCTGCGGTTAGAGAAAGCAGGTGGACTTTGGGAGGATGAACTCGCGTCCGTCCTCTGGGCCTACCGAACAACTCCCCGCACCACCACAGGGGAGTCGCCGTTCAGCTTGGTGTATGGGATGGATGCAGTCTTTCCCGCTGAGATAGTTGGAGGTTCGCAACGTTTAGCGACCTTTAGCGTGGAAGAAAATGAGCGATTGGCTCGAGGAGCGATCGAAACGATTGAAGAGATACGTGAGAAAGCTGCAGCTCGGGTGGAACATTACAAACAACGAGTGCAGGCTGCTTTTAACAAACAAGTTAAACATCATTGTTTTCAGGTCGGCGATTTAGTATGGAAAAGAGCTGATGCTTTGAAGGCGACCAAGAAGCTGGAGCCAAACTGGATTGGGCCTTTTAAAGTGATGAAGGTACTGCGAGGCGGTGCATATATACTTGAAGGTGCAGACGGGAAGATTTTACCCCGGAGCTGGAATGTGTGTCATTTGAAGAAGTATTATGCATAAGATGAAGGATCGCGGGAGAAGTTAACTCTGGTTGGAGGGCACTTCTCCCGGGTATTTGAGAATGATTGTTTTTTAGAGTTCTTTTTGGTGAGAGAGGGTAACTCTGGATCGGAGGGCACCTCTCTCGACCTATTGTTTATTTCAGAAGTTCTTTTTGGTGAGAGAGGGTAACTCTGGACCGGAGGGCACCTCTCTTGACCTGATGTTTGATGCAGAAGTTCTTGTTTATGGCGAGAGAGGGTAACTCTTGTGTTGGAGGGCACCTCTCTCGACCTAGTGGTTGATTGGGAATTTGTAAGTTTTTATAGCGGGAGAGGGTAACTCTGGTCGGAGGGCACTTCTCCTGCAAGCTATCTAAATGATTGGATAATATGAAGGGTGAAATTTGATAAGTCGTTTTGTCTTCTCTTTTTGCGAGCTAATATGATTTTCTGGGTTTTTAAGGTGGGAGGGGGTAACTCTTGTGTTGGAGGGTACCCCTCCCGACCTCATGATTTGTTGAAAGTTTTGTTTATGGCGCGGAAAAGGGTAGCTTTAATACCTTTTCCGGTCAAGCGAGCCTTTGATAAAGGTGGACGTTTGTGAGAAGATAGTTAGTACATCTTTCTCAGTTAAATGGTTTGAGATGATTGTTATCATGACAAGGAGATGGGTAACTCTGGCTTGGAGGGTACCTCTTCCGACCTGATAATCGATCAAGAGTTGTGATTTTTATGTGATTTAAATTCGCGAACAGGGGAGAGGGTAACTCTTGGGTTGGAGGGCACCTCTCTCGCAGTAAAAGTGAAAGTAATGGTAAGTTGATGCTTGTTTAGATTAATGATTGGAGTTTTTGATTGTGAAAGCGTCGTTGTGGTGGTGGGAGAAGGTAACTCTGGACCGGAGGGCACTTCTCCCGACCAGGCGAGCTATTCAGTTGTGTGGATAATTTTGTTCTTTGTGAATGTGTTTTATGGTATTTGTGATATTAAGGGGAAGGTGAACCGCGCTAAGGCGTACCCCTTCCTACCGATTGAGTGAGGTACAGGAGGTGTTGAAATAGTGTTTCTCCTGATCCAAGGAGATGGAAATTATTTTGAGTGGTGGACGAGTTGTTTGATTTTTTTTGGATTATGGTATTTTGGGCGAGCAAATACGTTTTGTATGCTGTTTGATGGGATTGTTAATAAGTCATGGTTGATTGTTTTTAAGATACTGCGATCTCGTAAGATGAAGTGTGATTGGTGGATGCGACCTATAGTAGCTTACGGGTTTTTATTTCATACATGATTTGAGATTTTTACAGGATTGTGAATTGGTAAGTAATTCATATATCGAATGAAATCAAAAAGTGTTTGCAGGCTGCGAGCATGAATGCAAGCCTTTCAAACAGTTGTTTAAGTGGAAAGTTGTGTGGCGGGAGAAGGTAACTCCGGACCGGAGGGCACTTCTCCCGTATGGAGTTTGTGTTGTGAAAGTTTGTTTTTTTGTGGAGGGAGAAGGTAACCCTGAACCAGGGTGGACTTCTCTCGGTTATGGTGTTTTGACTTTTTAAAAGCATATGATTGTATTTTCTTATATTATTGTGCTCGGTTAAAACTTGAGGCCGTGGAGGGAAGGCTTTATGGTTTTAGGCCGTCAAGTATGGAGTCTGGGGACTCGACTTGGGGACTTGCAGGTATGTCTTCTTGGACGATGAGCGAGCTCAGCGAGCGATTTTATGTGGTCGTCATATATATAGTTGTGAACTTGGTCTGGGGACTCGTGGGTTGTCTCTCGAGTTGATCGTACGATCTTAGAAAGAAGCGAGCTCAGTAAGCTGAGCTTTTACAGGTTGCTTGTACATTCTATAATTTACTGGGGTAGGATGAGTGTTATAGCTCGGTTTGTTGAGCTGTGTGATTTTGATGTGTGGTTTGGTAAGGTAAAATGATGATTTACTTATGTGTTTTATTATTGTTTTTGAGGTGATTGTATTGTGGCTAGAGAAGATAGCTAGGGCATCTCTCCCGACCAAACGAAATAGTGAGAGTTGTGATTGTATTGTGGCGGGAGAAGGTAACTCTGGACCGGAGGGCACTTCTCCCGACCACGTGATCTTGTGGAAAGTTTATGAGGTTGTGCTCTTGTAATTCTGTTTTTACATGTCCTACCTGATTTCGTGCCTCAATCAGCTAGAACATGGGGGACTAGTTGATGCGGACCAAAATGTCCATACGTAATATTATGTGATGTATGTGGGTATTTGTGGAAAGCGACCTCATTTCTAGGAGAGGGTGTGCCTCCTGGAAGATGGGCGAGCTGTATTATGTCTCTGAGAAGTGAACGAGCTGAAGGCTGTTCCTCAAAAGTGGGCGAGTTGATGTGTCTGGAGTAGCGACCTGTAGTATGAGGATGAGTTCTCATATAGGGTCGTGATCTCTGGTAGGTTGGGCTGAGTATTTGAGCCTTATTAAGAGTTTAATATGTGTATGGGCCTGGTGGGCTATATGCCCAGGCTTATTTCGGTAATATATTGAGAAGTTTCATGTTTATGGGAACTTATCATATGGGAAGAGTCCCAATTGAGAAAGAGTCATGGTATGAATGGAATTATGTTTATGAAAGGTAACCTAGATAGTGGAGGATTTCTCCTATCTCTATAAAAAGGGGCTTCTATCCCTTATTTTATGATCATTATCACGCCATTATTGTGATTTGCCGGCATTTTTTACATAAAAGAGAGAGAGAGGAGTTTGTTTTTCGCTTATTAACTTAAGCGTCGGAGGGCCTAACGGGCTCAAAATCCGGCCCGTTCTAGGTGTTGTTTTGCAGGATCGATGAGGTCGCTGTGACGATTGTGGAAGGTCTTGGAGGTCGCTGAGACGTATTTTATCATCAATTCAGGTCGTTGATCTCTATTCTGAGGTTAGTACCCCCTATATTTGGTAGCCCAACTTTTTGAACTTATCACTATGATTTAAGATTTTTAAACTCCTGACAAAAACCATTGATTGAAAGCATTATACTACTTGGCATTAACTTTCTTCTTCTACCAGAGGTGATCCAGATGAGTGCCAGCATCACCCTGAGCACGGATGACACCGCAAAGAGCAAAAGTTGAGAATTCACCAATATAAACTCCATTCTCGCCTAAATGCCCAACGTTAATCTTCATTGATGCATGATCCTTTGAAGTAATCAATCAGTTCGTTATAGAGCATTTGCTGGGAATGTAAAGATCCATGGTTAATCCCTCTTTGTTCTACACCATTGCAGGAGTCTTCGTCGCTACGTGAACCGATGGCAATTTGAGATGGAGAAGACGAGCGAGCAGAGTCTTCGTTCTGCATCATGTTACTTAATTTTTTTTATTTTTATTTTGTTAAAGTGAATATTACAGTTGTATGGGTGTTTTTCTAATTTATATTAGTAGTACCTTGATTAATATTATTCAGGATTCTTAATATCATAATCATAAATAAAAATAATAATTAGTAGCAAGTCAAAACAAAGAAATATAGGTTGCATATGGCATGAGTATTACATACGCGACACAGTAATATCGGAGTAAAATCCAAACCAAGAAGTTGATACCTAAAATTATAATGTATTTGATTTTCACGAACTGTAATATTACAGTCAAATATATAGTTTCAAAAATCGCAAAGCATAGCTCAAGTGAAAAGAAACATTTTACACACCAACATTCTCATCAGATGTTCTTTAAAAAAAACACAAATTGATACCTCCATAAATTCTTGCAATCCTAGTAACATCAACAAAATCAAATAAGCATTTGCATTCAGATAATTGCAATTTCTCAATAAAGGGGAAATTCAAAATGATTTCTCAAATTATATCACCTTTTGTGAACACACTACGAAAATTAAGGATTTAAGCCTCGAACATACCTTTGGACTCGACCCTAGATCAACTTTTCACCTGGTCACAAGTAATCTGGTTAGGGTTTCAGATTCAAACATCTCTTGCATAAAATGAAACTCTCCATTTCCGATAGAAGTTCAAATTTGAGATCCACAACACCCATTATCATCACTTTCACAATCAATTCTCTAGCAAAGAGAGATTTTAATTAGTTCATAACTACTCATCCATGTGACGTACATCCATAGACTACAACTTTTGATGTTTATGTTTGATTCATCATACCTTTGCATTGTTTTCTTTACGAATTTCGAAAATGTGTGTATGGGTTGTTGGTGATCACATCCAAGCATTAGAATACCGCTTTAGACGAAACTGAAGTTGACATGAGTAGATAATTAGATATGGACGCGCAAATCTGGTTTGGGCTACGACGGGAAGCCGCCGCATAATGATGTTCTCGGAGTAGGGTTGGATTTGAATCGGGGATTTTGAGTTTGAATCGAAGGTTTAAAGAAAAAAAAAAGTCATATGCTTTGATGAAAATGAAGAAGGCATAAAAAATTGGGATTTTGTTGACTTTCACCTTCAACGATGGGGCCAAGTTGATGGAATCTAGTGAGGAAGAAGATACCTCAAATGATGATGATGGAGCAATTATAGAAGGCAACACATCTTGCCCTCCCCTTCGCAGCTCTTTGGCTGTGTTGAATAATTCTGATCCAAATCAGGTAAGTGTTGCTACACTCTCTGATGTTGTTGGGAATGAGAGCCACTAGTGCAGAAACTGCATCTAGAACAGAACATCTTGGTGCATCCAGAAGGGTATATAAAATACTGCTCTGAATTAAACTTTTTAGAATAGTATTTGAAATTACCGTTGTGGATAGATGATTTTCCAGAATTGTTTTACAATACCGTTCTGGAAAATAGACATTCCAGAACGGTTATGGAAAAACCGTTCTGGATTATGAGTCGATCCAGAACGGTATTCGAATAAAGTTCTGGAATGTGTACATTCCAGAACAGTATTGTAATACTGCTCTGGAAAGTGTACATTCCAGAACGTTATTTTAATACCGTTCTGGAATGTACGTCAATCCAGAACGATTTTAATAAAACCATTCTCGAAAGGCTTTTCCAAATTAAATACCGCGTAAGTGAGATTTTTTTGCCGCCCATATTTTTCCTTTCCAGTTCTCGAAAGTCTTTTCAAAAATAAATCATCGCAAAAAACACCAAAGATTAGTAAATTCGTTCAGTCTATCCTTTTCATTTCAATTCATAATTTCTTGTTTAAATAACCCCAATTACAATTTAGGGGAAATTCCTCAGTCTTTGACAAATATCGAATGGCGAATGCACCTGGGCTGTTTAATCCCTCAGTGCCCACTCAATTATCCTCTTCCTTAGGCATTTATCAATCTGGGGTTTGGTTTTCTAATTGTGTTTCAAGGAGAGCTGTGTGTTTTTGTGCTACTCAGGGTGCGGAGAAGGTTTCCCCTTTTGAATCTAGAATGCCCAGGTTGTTTATGTTTTTTTTTCTCTTTTTGGGAAATCGTTAAAATTGCTGAAATGTTTGTGTTTTAGCTCCATTCTTTGAAGATTATGAGAATCTTGATTGTGGGTTTATTAAGAAAACAAACAAACAAACTGGTGTGAATTTAGGGTTTAGTTTTGGAATGAGTATTGAAAACAAACAAACAACTGATTTGGGTATTAATTTAGGGTTTAGCTTTGGAATGAGTTTTTAATTTACAACTGTAAATTAGGGTTCTTTGATTGGCTTTTTAATTGAATCGGTGACAACAATTTTCTTCTTTCCCCCCTGAAACCAGGAAGTATTCAACTACAAAATTTCAGTTCGTCCTGATAGACGCCGTGCTTTCGAAAATGAACTTTCTTCAGGAATGGAGATTGCTCTTTATGTCTTAACTGCTTGCTTGAATATTAATGAACTCACGGAGCAGGTATGTGCTGATTATGATGATCTCTTCGTGAGAGTCCATACTTCATGTTAATTCGGTTAATTATAAAATTCTCAAATTCTGGATTGTCTAGCAGAATTGGGTGGCATATTGTACATAATGAATGCGTGTTTCTGTAATTTGATGGCTAGTGTAATTGATCCAAACTTTTGTGTTCCTTTCAAAATTAAAATCTAGTTAAACAAATGAGCGTTTACGTTTGAAAGGTTTTAGTTCGCCCGCAAGAGAACGGGGTCACTTGTAGACTGGCAAGTTAACTCGAGTCAATTCTCTCGAGGAGTGAAAATACGGAGTCGACGATGTTTATTATTAATAAAACGTGAAAAGGTAACACGAGCTTAGCTTGAAAGTTTTCAACAAAAGTGTTTTATATTTGCAAAACTAAGTTATATGCACAACATGACTCTTTGATCTAACTACTTTCATTCTTTCTTGATTTTGATTCTTTCGTTTGTTCGAGGACGAACAAACCAATAAAGCACGGGTGGTTGATTCGTACATTTTTGTTACACTTTTGTACATATTTTGAGTCATGTTTGAGTCTTTTTACCGTCTTCTTAGGTTAAGAATAAGCTATTTTGCATGATTTTGCATTCTTTGGCCTTTTGCTTAGCTTTTCGACTTTTCATTCAATAATTGGTCATTTTGGACCATTTTTCTTGTTTTTCTCTTTCAGCTGAATCACTTGACAAAACCCGGGAGATGAAGACGAAGAATCAGCGCTCGAAATATCCAAAAGAACATCTATCCGATCGGATAAGCTCAATAACCGATCGGATTGACTTTCAAAACACACACCGATCGGATAAGCGCTATGTCCGACCGGACAAGAGGACAAAATCTTTCATCCGATCGGACTCATGAACAATCCGATCAGACTCATACGTTACAAATGCAGATTTTCAGGATTCTTCAGTTATGAAAATGGTTATTGAGCCTTTAAAACTCAGAAATACTCAGAGAAGACCCATCCTTTCATACCTAGACTGGATCATATACCATTGTAAGAGAGAATTGACAACTTTCTCAACCTTTGACTTATAGACCTTACGTCAAATTCATTTAGAAGTTCGATTGGTTCGTGATAACCGCTGGAGATGGAGGTTCGTGACAAGCTTCCAGGATTCAGCGAGGTTCATTTCATTTACCGGAGTAGCTGGATTTGGCAAGGATTCATCGTAGTATCGTGATAGAGTTTTCTCACGATTTAGTAAACTCTACACCTTTTATCTCGTTAATTAGTTTGGTAATTCATGTTAGATAGTGATCTTGTGATATCATGTTTGGATATTTCTTATGAATCACTGATGGTTAAGTTTTTATGAATGATTTGGTGAAGGATTGTTTTATGATTAAATAAGTTGATACGTATTATTCGGATTTGGATAATTCGGTGTGGTTGTTTTAATTAGAATTGCTTTTGGATAATGTTTGGAGAATGCATATCTATTGTTTGATGAAATGTGTGAATGATATTTGGTGGATCAGTCTTTAGATCGAGTAATAATATTTATTGGTTAGGTCGTGAATCGATTAAACTGCTCTTGCGAAGAGGTTGACGCCCTCGAAGTAAGATAGGTTCATCGAGTTTTCTTAAATTAAGTTCTTCCAAAATTTTCGGAACAAAAACCCCCATTTGATCGCGTGTTTAGTATTAAAACTTGT
>BMAC01000270.1:407074-440912 GCA_014905375.1 Phtheirospermum japonicum | reverse complement strand
TATATATATATATTATGAAACCGAACATGCTCGTTTGATTTTACAAAAATCGGATTGTTTCCTTGAAAAACTATTAAAAACATTGTTTGAATTAATTGATAGAAAAATTGGACCGTCGTCAATTGAATTCGATTCAATTTATTTAAATTCTAAAAATTTTTGTTTTCCGCTGCGCGACGGTACCTCGATTCCTAACATATACTCTGTATGATTTTTGAGAAGGATCTCCGTCCCGCCGGGTGGTGCTATAAGGCGGTCCCTAAGGAGACTAAGGAGTTCTGGTGGGAGATGTTTAAGGTAATTATTATTTTATGTCCAAATTTGTTAATATTTACCGTAAAAACACAATCATATGTATCAATTGAATTGTAATTATTGTTTTATTTTGCAGGAGGTTTGTTATTGGGACCCGGAGGTGTATGATGATGTACAGATACGGGATGTATTTTTTCGATGATCGGAGAGATTTACGGGAGGCAGCTTAACAGTATAAGCAGTATGTTGAATCCCATGGTGGTAATAGGCCGGAGTACATCCCCGTAGAGGTCTATAGGTAAACGATTATGTTATATGTTTTCTTATTAAATTAGAATTTTTTATTTATAACATATAATTTATACCATCTTATATATCATGCGTCTCAACTAGGGTTTGGAAGGTTGAGTGGGATAAGCCTGAGAACAAGAAAAAATCCGAGCAGTGCAGCCAGAACAGGAGGAGCGAGCCTACTGGGCTGGGTACTGGGGTGTCAAAGCACATGGGGGAGCTAGATCTACTATCGATTATGCTTTGGATATAGTAAGTAATTTTAGAATATAATAATATAATATTTATTTGTTTAATTTTAATGTTAATTATTTGAAAATTKTATTRGAATARAGGAGCGGGAGACGGGTGCGCCGGCTACGTGCTACGATCTTTTTAAACGTACGCACCAAAAGAAAGACGGTGCGTGGATCGATAAGAGATCTACTAATATTAATGTGAGTCTCTTTATTATTTTTAACTTATTTTTTGATTTTAACGTAGAATTTTAATAACGAGTTGTATTTCAGGAGGAGTACGAGCGACAGCTGACCCAGGAACAGGAACGTGCGTCTTCCAAGGAGGAGAGTAGCGAGGTTGACCTGGACCGAGTCTTCCTCAGCGTCGTCAAGTCGAGAAAGGGACGACATTACGGCACCGGCCCGTATGGGAAGGTGGTGGCAAAAACAAAGGGTTTATTCAAGGGTCGCTCTTCCACCTCCTCCCAGGCTGATAGGACCCACATCAGAGAGCTCAAGGCGCAGGTCCAGGCTCAGAGGATGGAGATCGAGGTGATACAGCAGCAGTACGCCGAGTTTGAGTGACGACGTGCGGAGGAGCGCCGGCAGCAGGAGGAATTTCAGGCGCGGATGGATGCCCAGATGGCACAGATGGCTGAAATGTATGCTCATTTCCAGCAGTACCCCCCTCCCCAGCAGCAGTACCCCCCTCCCCATCCATAGGACATATTGATTTTCATATAGACTTTGATACTGTGTCGAACGCATGTAATTATTCTTAAATTTTCAAATATATTTATAATAATTGGTTTATTTATTTGTCTTTTCATTAATGATTTTTTTCAAATTTTTAAGAATTTTAATAATTGAACAGGAATTAAAATTAAAATTGAAAATTAAAAATTAATAAATAAAAAGAATAAAAACCGAGGGGACAATCCCTCGGTAATCCCTAGGAAAAGTAAAAAAAAATTATTAAAAAATAAAAACCGAGGGGATATTCCCTCGGAAATCCCTCAGAAATATAAAATATCCGAGGGAATTTTTTACCCTCAGAATTCCGAGGGAAAACAAAGCCCTCGCCGAGGGAATAATTCCCTCGGTTTTTCTAGGGAAACGTTCCCTCGGTTTTTTCGAGGTTTGCTCGGAGATATTTCCGAGGGAATGTTTCCCTCGGAATTCCCTTGGATTAATATTTCCGAGGGAATATTTCTTTCCGATGAGGGCTTTTCCGAGGAAAACTTTCCCTCGGTTTTGCCCAAAACCGAGGGAAAATTCCCTCGGAAATCTGCCTTTTTTTTGTAGTGTGTGCCGAATAAAGGTTCAACAAGAAAAGATATAATCTTCTGGGGGGAAAAATACTAAGAACAAAAAAAACTTAAGTATATTCGAAGCATTAGCCTCGACTTAGGCATCGGCTTGTGTAACGACATTTCAGCACAGGTAGCGCCGAGCCTGAGATTAATTCTGTAGCTGTTGCTGCTGGTCGGACTCGATACGAGGCCCGTCAAAAGTGTTACACTTGACTTGCCAGGCGATCCAGAGTCGTCGTCGTCTTCTGATGATGCACAGTCGATTGAGGTGTCAGACAAAAAGAGTGAGGATTTCATATAGTTGAATAAAAAATATTATTGTATTAGTATTAGTTTTAGTTTCCCGTGTCTTAGATTTTATTAAATTTTGGTGTATTTTTTGGTGATATAATTAATATAATCACATTATTTATTATTAGTGATTTTGGTGTATTCCTGCTTTCATTCCAGAAATGTCGCAACATGGACAAGGGTCTCGATTCAGTGGAGTCTTTTTCGAGGTAACTAACTTCCAAAAACCTTGAGGTATTTTGTTACATTGCTTCACAACTTTTTGGTTATTATTCTTTAATTTATTATTTTAAGTGTGTAAAATTTTATTTTTTTTACCCTATCTTTTTCTGGTTTAAGTTTTGTATATATGTTTTTGGTAAACCTCGTCACACGCATTCATTTAGAATGTCAATGTGCATTTGATGAAAAAGTATCACTCACGACCTCTCCTGTGAAAATAGTCGACCATGGTATTGCATTACGATATATGGTGACAATCATACATATTTGTACCATTCTCATTTTCAAGAACAGAAGATGTGGATAGATTAAATAAAGCTTTTCTGGAAGCGAAGAAATGGTTTCAAGAGAAGAAAACGGGGTCGAATTGCGTTCATAGAATGTGTAATGCTTTGAACATGTTAGTCATAATTTTACGCGATAGTTTATCGTAGATAAAAGATTTCTCATTTCGACTCGGGCTTTCAGTGACTTCATTTTCTATAATGCAGGGACAAAATGGATTTGGTTCTCATGTGGACGTGCCGAGATCGTTGGTAATGCGGGTAGAAGCTGGAGTTAGTTTTCCTGTGTATGTCGCCAGATCGTATGTGAGAGACAGGCCGCCTTGGGCATCTCCGGTGGGACCAGTTGAACTGATAACATCGTTGACAACGACGAGTCTTTTCAAGGAAAGATCATCCTCACGTTCTCTTAGACATGAAACTTTGTCCTCATCGAAGGTGCATTTTCTGATTATATATATATGTTCCTTTCACTTTCACCAGATGGGAACCGATAGGAAGATATAGAATGCTGTCTTACCCTTGTGTCCATTTGCTTCTGTTAGTCTGGATATTACTATTAGTCTTTTGAAAATATTGTACATGAATGTCGTAAACATTCATGCTTAAAGGAATTGGATTGTAAAATTGTATTATAACTTTAAGAAGCAAACATTTTCTAACATTTGTGGATGTCATAAACATGCATAAATATTTTCTTGAATATGTGGGCTATAGTGGATCAGTGGTGACTCCCCCTCTCCCTCCCTCTCCCCTTTTTGTTGTTTCTTTCTTTCTTTTTTGTTCTTTTTTTTCACCCCTCCTGAGAGCTAATTTAACATCTTAGATGCATATTCATAGTGTTTGATTTATATATTCTTACGTGGGATTCACATTGACTGTAAGTAGTCTAGATTTATTCATTTCTGTTATAATGTTTTTTGAAGGTAATATGTTGTTTCAAATTTTTTATTGCTTATCTACTCTTTACAGGTTTTTTGTTGATCCCTTTTTTTTTTTTTGGTTTTATAGGAGTAGAGTTCAACAAATTGTAGGTGCTACAAACAATGTTGTAAAGTGATCTGAGAATATGATGCCTCCTCCCGTTGATGATATCTGCAACGGTAACAGTACTTTTACTGATAAACCTACCATAAGAAGTGGGCAGTACTTTTTTTTTTTTTGAATTTCATATAGTTGAATAAAAAATATTATTGTATTAATATTAGTTTTAGTTTGTTATGTCTTAGATTTTGTTGAATTTTGGTGTATTTTTTGGTGATATAATTAATGTAATCACAATATTTATTATTAGTGATTTTGGTGTATTCCTGCTTTCATTTCATTTTTTTAACTTTCTAGAAGGTAACTTTTGTAAAACCGTTTTAGAAAATAGACTTTACAGAACGGATTTTTGAAAATTCGTTCTAGAAAATGGACTTTTCCAGAACGTCTTTTGTAAATACTGTTCTGGAAAGTGATACTTTCCAGAACGTATTTTCTAATAATAGTTCTGGAAAGTATAACTTTCCAGATCGTTATTTTATAAAATACTGTTCTGGAAAGTATCACTTTCCAGAACGTCATTTTGAAAAACCAATCTGGAAAGTATAACTTTCCAGAACGGTAATTTCGAAAAATCGTTCTGGAAAGTGGTGGATAAACATGGGATGGTAACGTTCTAGAACAGAAAACTTATTTTCTAGGACGCCTTTTTTCCCCTTCTAGAAAGTCTGCCAATCCAGAAGGGTAAAAAGAGGCGTTCTGGAAAATACAGACTTTCTAGAACTATGTCACTACAGAAGGCACAGAAAGGCGTTTTGGATAGGCAGAATTACCCTTCTGGATATGCAGTTTCTGCACTAGTGAGCGCTTGTATGACTAAAGTTAATGGGCAAATGGAAATTCCGAGGAATCGGCAAGAACCAACTATGATTCCTCAAACTCAGGTAATTCTTCCCACGCACATGAGGTGTTCGAGAAAATGCCCGACCAAAATGTGCAGGCTGATTCTGAGAAAAAAACATCCAATCCGCCCCCAAAGTCTGATAGAGTTGGGGTGTCTCTTGTTCAGAATGGAATGGTTTCAAACGGGACAACGCTGCACCATGTTCCTATCGAAGACAATATTGTCAAAATAGATGATTCCATGCTGGATAAGTTCGAGGATTCTTGGGGCTATTGCTTGGCTGGGTATTTTGCTGCACGATTTCTGGGTAAACAAGCAATTAATATAATTGGTGCAGAATGGAAGGTCCCATATAAAATTTTCTCACATGATTCATGCTGGCTAGTTTTCAAGTTCGAAAGTGAGGAGCATCGCCAACATGTCTTGAGTGGAGGACCGTACTCAATTTATGGTCAAAGGCTTATGTTAACCATGTTTCCAAAATGCTTCGAATTTGATAAAAATGTTTTTCGATTCATTCCGGTATGGATTAGGCTACCTAGGCTGCCACTTAACTTGTGGAACTCTAAGTCCCTAATGCAATAGTGTCGGCAGTTGGTAAGCCAATTATCACGTTATGCTCACTCGACAACGTGAACGTGTTTCATTTGCTCGGGTCTTAGTTGAAGTTCCAAATTCGGAAAAACTAGTTCACTCTGTTCAGATCCAAATGCCTAATGGAGGCATTAGGGATCAAGAGGTTGTTTATGATCATATACCAAAATGGTGTGAATTGTGCGAAAACTTGGGGCACCCTACTCAAGACTGTCCGGTAATTAGGGAAAAAACTCAACGTCGCACTTCATGAAATAAAACAAAATCTGGAAAGGGCCATTTCAAGCCCAAGACACAAGCGGCAGGGCAGTCCAAAGCCATAGAACATGCCACTGGGCTATCTGTGCCATCCAGACCACATCAACAAGAGACCGGTATGTTCAGGCCACAACAATAAGCGACCGGGCAGGTTTTTAAGCCCATTAAACCTGCTACGCGAGGTAAGAATGTACATATTTCTAATGAATAGTCTAGGCCCACGACCGTTTTAGAGAATTCACAATTGCAGCAGAGGCATTCTAGAACGGATAAAATAGTCATTTCAGAACGGATGCTGCTGCATTCTAGATACAGCTTTTCTAAAAATTCTGACTTTCTAGAACGATTATTTACCTGTTCTAGGAAAAACTTTTTAGAGCGAATTTTAAAAAGACTTTCTAGATCGAATTTTAAACATCTGTTCTAAAAAGTCTATTTTCTATAACGATTGTACGGTTCTGAAAGTCTGACTTTCTAGAACAATCATGTTTTATCCGTTTGAGAAAGTCTGACTTTTTAGAACGGTTATTTACACGTTCTAGGAACAACTTTTTAGAATGGATTTTGAGAAATCCGTTCTAAAAAGTCTATTTTCTAGAACGAATTTTAAAAAAATCTGTTCTAAAAAGTCAATTTTTTAGAACGGGTGTATAAAAGTTACCTTCTAGAAAGTTTAAAAAAAATTCTAAAAAATGAAATGAAAGCAAGAATACACACCAAAATCACTAATAATAAATATTGTGAATATATTAATTATATCACCAAAAAATACACCAAAATCCAATAAAATCTAAGACACAGCAAACTATAACTAATATTAATACAATAATATTCTTTTATTCAACTAACTTCTGGCCAAGCTGCGATGGTGTTATAGACGTTGAGTTGGAAGATTATGTTATGTGTTGCAGCTTTACATGAGGATGAGCAGCAGACTCTTTTGTTAGAGGGTGATAGTGTGTAGCGAACATTAAGCGGCAGTTGACAGACTCAACAAGATGATGAAGTACCTGGACATAATAAATAGTCAAGCATCATGGATACAAGAAATTAGTAATATATTTGAGTCAAGGCTCAAAATAATACAATGTAATTTCCAAATAATAATAATAATAATAATAACATTATAGGATCTATTGCCTTGGCTCTGGGAGATGTTCTTACCTTCTCGTAATTAAAAATAAATAAATAAATTGCCAAGAATTATTAAAAAGTCCATCGTTTCTGCATGTCTTAAAATAAAAGGCAGTATTCTAGCAAACATAAGTGCTCACAAGTCTTTAAAACGGACTCAACTAGATAAACACTTTGATATTTCAACGTAATTTGGCCGATTGTGTGCTGAAATAAACGATGTGGTGTGAGTGACAATTCTAATCACCTTCAGTTACAGGGTTCGGATTCTCCATTTCGGGTCGTGTCACAAATAGTCACCCCTCTATAAGACTATACTTATTATTAGAAATTACCCAAAAAAAATTTAATATCATGAATTTCAGATAATATAAATAAGATAAAAAAAGTCCTTTTTTTTCACACAGCTACATACTCAGCAAAAGTAATGAAACAATGCTGGCATTTCTTGAAACAGACGGATTAACTAAATCTATGTTATTTCAATCCAAATATATGTTATCCACAATACTATATTTCAATGTCTATCGATTCAGATCTTAAACAGCCCAAGTGCAAACTTACCTACGATATGGACATAGAAACAGTTGGTTTTAATCTTGCTTCCCATCATCCACTCCTACTGCCTTCACTAATGGATCCGAGGCACAAGTTTCAGTTTACCTACAACCTTTTGAGTAAAATAAAGACTTAGTTCATTAAGTTAATTACAAGAAAGATTAGACAACTAGCAATTTCAGAGTTTGCTCCATTAGCTTGTATTAAGAAGTGTCATAAGCATAGAATTATTACTCGTGCGTACATATTGTAAAAATTTCATGGCTTGCTCAAGAAATTTCAAAAAAAATATATAGACTCACAAAAGCTGTTAGTTATTATAATGCTACGTTCAAAAAATAAAACCTAACTGCCTAGGCATTGCAATTTAAAGCTTAATTTCTCGTCTTTTTAACTTGTCATATTTTAGTTCCTTTTGTCGACCAAAGTGAATATCTTAATACAGATGAAATTAAAAAATCATAGTTTGTTTGGATGACAGAATATTGTGAGCGTCAATCTTAAGTAAGCTGACTATTCAAATTTAAGCATATCCCAGTTCTCACAAAAACTCAATAAACACATTTAATAAATGATCCTAACCCTAACAAAACCTCCTATAATTTATCAATATTAAACGATAATCAACTTACTGAAACGTCGGTGCCGATTTTAGAGGCAGAAGGCTTGATCGGACAAGCAGGTGGTGCTCGCTCCGGCTTTTGATATTCCCATCCAAACAATCTATACACCTTTGCCTGAAAATAGGTTTTGAGCAAAGCAAATCAATTGATAAAAGACAAATGAAATCAACGAAACATGATCAAACCCTAGAAACTCATCGCGAGAAGAATTTATTATGGCTGCGATTTGCACAAACCATAATGACATCGAAAAGGAGGGGCAATAAATTGACTATGGCTGCGATTTCCACACATATTAAGTTTATTTATTCAAGGCACAATTTGTCATATATAAGTTATAATGTATTTAATTAAAATGAGGCAAGTGTCATAAAATGGACAATACAAATTGAGATTTTGATCAGTTATGTCAAAAACCTAAAAAAGTTAATACTTTATTAATCGCGGGAAAAGAAAAGCTCTTGGAGATAAATAATTTAAAAAGTTACTAATTATGTGCGTATGATATAACATACATACACCCGACGACATATCACTACCAAATAAAGAATGTTTTTACAGTGGTCTTCAGGTAATAATTGCATAAGCATCTCTACCACAACATTTCAGAGAACAAAAGAAAGATAATTAGGTGGCATGCTATTGAAAGCCACATAGTTCTCACAAAACTCATCTGCAGCTGAAGCCAACCTACTGAACATGTTAAACTAAAAAGTGAAGATAACTGCAATGGTAACTTCCATAGATTTTAGAAATTAATAACTAAAAACCCTCAGGCATCCAACACAACATCTAAAGACGAAACTTAATTTCAAAACTTCAAACAACAATCAAATTTCAGATTAGAATGAAACTTAATTTAAGATTAGTATTCATAAATCGGACCTTATGGGTTCATAAACACCCGAAACGGTGCCATTTTGACTCAAAGGAACTCTCAAATTGTAGTTAATATTCAGCTTCACTCTCAACTATTTCACGAACCCAAACTTCAACCTGATCCTCAAGTAAAGCTTCACGTTAAGGATGTTGAGAATTTTATTTTTGGCAATTTTCCTTTTTGGTTGTTTGCCTTTCTTGGACTTAGAATTAATTAGGACTCTAAATTTATTTCTTAAGTGGAGTTTAAGACTTAGTTTAGTTTCCTTATTTTTAGCCTAACTTGTTTATCAAGACTAGGAGTCTTGATTATTTAAGGGGAAGATAACGACGCAAATGAAACTCGGCATTTTTGGAGAAAGGCAAGACGATTTCTGAGAAACAGAACACAAGCACAGGATTGACTTGACACTATGAGTCAGCATAAGGAGATCTTCAAAGTTGCGTGACCAACGGAGAAGATCATCTCAAGAAAAGTGACAAGTATTTTTGTATCAAGAGTTGATGCAATTGTTTTTCATATATTACTTTGCTATTTTGTAATTGATCTTGAACAACAAATAAGTAATATAGTTTTCGGGTTTGTACACCCAAGTTTGTAAGCACGTTTTCTTACGGACTAAAGTTAAAATTGAGTTCAATTCAACTTTTTTTTTCCGCTGCTATTTTATACTTACTCTGTTTGATATTATTATTGGTGTTAAAACATCAATCATAACATCGGCTTTGTCTTGCAGTTCTTAATTCCCAAACTGATTGATGTTAGTTCTGGTGATAGTTATCATGAAACTTAACATCATCTTCCAAAATTATATATCTACAAAATTACAATTGGCACCAGAGCAGGGTACTTGACATTAAGTATTTCGATCCTTGTTTTTGTAGATTCATTGACTTATGGACGCTCAAGGGAATCCCCGAACTCCTATCCTCAAAAAAGAGAATTACTCTCTCTGGAAGCAGAGGATGCGGTGGTATATCAAGAATATCGACGAACGAGCGTGGAGAACCATTCCGGTTGGATGGGAGGAACCACGAGTTACTGATGCTGATGGAGAAACTTTCTTCAAGAAAGAAATAGACTGGACCGCTGATGATATAGCAAATTCAAATAGGAACTCCAAGTGCATCAACACCCTATGTGTATATGTTGACTCAAACTACTACAAAGTGATTAAAAAGTGCGATTCAGCAAAGGATGCATGGGATGTATTGCAGAGGGTGTGCGAAGGAACCCAAAGTGTGAAGAGGTCAAGATTAAGAATGTTGACTGCTACCTTCAATTCGATGAGGATGGATGAAAAAGAGTCCATCACGGACTATGCCATGAGACTTTCGGAGATTGCAAATGAGCGCGGAGAACTTGGCGAGGCCGTGTCCAATTCACGCCTTGTTGGAAAATTACTCAGATCTATTTCAAAGAAGTTTAGCATGAAGGTGGTTGCCATTGAAGAATCAAAGGGTACTAATAATCTAGACTTTGATGACTTGGTTGGATCGCTCAAAACGTTCGAGATGGAACATCTTAGTTCTAACTCGAAAGAGAAGAATGTTGCCCTTACTACCGATGTCAACTCGGATGATGACAGTGAAGTTGTTGATTGGAGAGAATTGTTAGATAAAATTGAGAATACCACCCTTTGAGGGGAAGAAGTGTCTATGATCACTCAGAAGTTCAACAAACATTTGAGAAGAAGAAACAACATTGGAGGGACATTTCCAAAATTCAAAACGGAGCACCACCTCCAAAAATCTTCTGGACGAAAGCTTTCTAATTTTTAGCCCTCACCGTCCGAGTCCAAGACATCAAATTCCCCTAAACCTCTCAGTGAAATTCAATGTCATGAGTGTAAAGGTTGGGGGCATTAGAAAAATGAATGTGCTAACACGTTGAGGAAAAAAACCTGATTACAAAAGAGTATGATGAAGATAAAAGTGATTCGGATCTAAGCCAGTTCCTACGCTGTTTGCTAATGTTGTCTAGGATGACGATATTTATGTTGGCAACATCAATACCAACACCTTGTGTCTGAATGCAGAAGTTGTAGAGATAGTTGATACGTATGAGAAACTATGCATGGAGTACGACGAACAGTTTGCAAATTGGGGAAATCAGGTCCTAAAGGTGAAAGCTCTCATGATTAAGGTTGAAAAGCTAACTCATGAGAAGGATGATCAATTGAATATAATCATTCATCTGGAATCATCTATCACAAGGAAAGACTCAGAATTAGAACGAGTAAATGCCGATTTAAAGAAGGCTCAAAATACTCTCTCAAATCTCAACAAGGGAACGACAAAGTTAGATTAAATTCTGGGAATGACATTTGCAAAGACCTCGAAGCACGGGATTGGCTACAAGTCAGAACAGAAACAACAACAAGCTGGCTAGAAACTGAAGATGACCAAGCGTCATAAAAAGAGAAGAAGGCTGTATGTTTGTCATCACTGTGGCGATTCTGGTCATATTCGTCCGTTCTGCTGGAAGAAAGTGGGCAAGAAAAATCAGTTTCAGAGAACAAGACAGTCTGCTGAGTCCGGTGACAGTTTCAATGTTGCTAACACCAAAGCCAACACCAAGGTCAGACAGGTCTGGGTAAAAAAAGGATGAGATCAAGTGCAACACGATCTATACCTCGCTGAAATCTCACATTCCAGGAGCGTGGTATTTCGACAATGGATGCTCCAAACACATGACTGGATTTGAAGATCTCCTCTCAAACATTGCTAAATTCCAAGGCGGAAAAGTGAAGTATGGTGGAGGAGCACAATACCAAATCATTGGCCAAGGAACTCTTCATGTCCTTGGTATTGCAAAACTGGAAAATGTACTGCTTGTGTAGGGTTTAACGGCTAATTTGATCAGCATTAATCAGTTATGTGATGGTGGCTTTAGTGTTTAATTCACACGAGAAAAGTGTGAGTTCTACGACGAAGGAAACACTTGCATTATCACTGGCCAAAGGACCTCTGACAATTGTTATCAAATTAATGGCAATGTATTCTGTAAGTTTTCTCAACTGAGTGATGCTGAGGTGTGGCATCAAAAGATCGGGCAAGTCAACTACAAGATGTTGGAAAGGCTGGTGAAGAAAGAAGCTTTAAATAGTTTACCTAAGCTCAACACGAAGATCATTCCAGTGTGTGAAGCATGCCAAAAGGGAAACAAGTCAGGGTGCCACACCCACATGTACAAAGCCTCACCACATCAAATTGCTTTGAACTCATGAACATGGACCTCATGGGACCACTTGAAGTGGAGAGCCTTGGAGGCAAAAGGTATGTTCCGGTAATTGTTGATGATTTTTATAGATTTACTTGGGTTGAGTTTTTAAAAGAAAAATCTGAGGCTTTTGAAGCTTTTAAAAAACTTGCTAAAAAGTTGTGCGTGCATTTTGGTGTGAGAATGGGTAGGACCAAGTCTGATCATGGAAAGGAATTTGAAAATGTGGCTTTTTCAAACCATTTCTCAAAGGAAGGAATAACTCATAAATTTTCTTCTCCCATTACCCCCAGCAGAATGGTATAGTTGAACGGAAAAATAGATCTCTTGCAGAGATGACTAGAACCATGCTTATTTCAAACGGAATTGCAAAACTCTTTTAGGCAGAAGCAATGAACACTGCTTGCCACACAATCAATAGGGTGTATTTCAGACATGGGTCACATGTTACATCCTACGAATTGCTGTTGGGCAAAAATACCTAACTTGAGTTACTTCCATGTCTTTGGGTGTGTTTGCTATATACTTAATGATAGGATGCATCTTTCTAAACTGGACTCAAAAAGTGACAAATGTGTTTTCATGGGATAATCCCAGAACAGTCATTCTTACAGATTGTTTAACCTTAGAACACGTTGCATGATGGAGTCTGTCAATGTGAAATTTGATGATCTGATTAGTGGAATTAAACCTGCTGAGGACAATGATCTGGTGTATGATCAGAGTCCTCAATATGTTTCGGATGATTTAGGCGATAGTGCAGGTACAGAAACTGAAGTTGCAGGTGATGACAGCTCTGGTGACATGACACCAAACCCAACATCACCTCATGACTAAACTAGGGACCTAACACCTGTCTTAACACCAACCCCAGAAGCTCTTGAATCAGATTAACACTCAGATGAGGATAATGAGGACAATCAAATTAACCTATATCAGAGGGATATTCCGTCAAGAATTCAGAGGAATCATCCGACAGGTCAAATCATTGGAGATCTTGATGAGAGGAGCACAAGGAAGTGACATATAAACTTCAAAGAAATGGTAAGATATGTCTGTCTTTCGACTAACTGCTCTCAAATTCGAGAGACTTTGTTCCTTGCTAATACAGAGCCAAAGCGTGTGGAAGATGCTTTGAAGAATGAGTTCTGGATCAAAGCCATGCATGATGAGCTAGATCAATTTGCCAAGAACGATATTTGGGACTTGGTTCCCCGTCCTGAAAATACACATGTCACTGGTACTAAGTGGATTTTCAAGAACAAAATGATGAAGTGGGAAACATTGTTAGAAATAAGGTAAGGCTAGTGCACAAGGATATACTCAGACTGAAGGAATCGATTTCGATGAGACATTTGAACCGGTTGCACGTATAGAATCGGTAAGAATCCTTGTTGTTGTTGCTTGTCATTTGAAAATATCTTTGCATCAAATGGACATTAAGAGTGCTTTCTTGAATGGTGTTTTGAGTGAAGAAATGTATGTTGAGCAACCTAAAGGGTTTGTTGATCCTCACAAATCCGATTTTGTGTTAAAAATAAAAAAGATTTGTATGCTTTAAAACAAGCTCCAAGAGCTTGGATGAAAGGTTGACTCAAATCCAACAAGCACATTCTTATAGTTCAAATTTATGTGGATGATATTATTTTTGGATCTACTAGTGAACAGATGGTGAAGGATTTCATAGCTCGCATGTCAGATACATTCGAAATGAGCATGGAAGGTAATCTTTCTTATTTTCTGGGTTTACAAATTAAGCAGCTTGAAGATGGTGTTTTTCTTTCTCAAACCAAATATGCTAAAAATCTCATTAAGAAATTTGGGTTCGAGAATGATAAGCATAAGAAAACATCATTGGGTAAAACCAAGAAATTGTCGAGAGACGATGTTGGGATTAGTGTTGATAACACCGTTTATAGGAGTATGATAGGAAGTCTCCTATATTTAACTGCTAGCAGGCCTGATATAATGTACAGTGTATGTCTTTGTGCCAGGTATCAATCGAACCCCGAGGAGTCACATTTAAAAGCTATAAAAAGAATAATCAAATATATGGTTGGAACAAGTGATCTAGGGATATGGTATACTAAAGATACTTGCACTGAACTTATTGGTTACACTAATTCGGACTGGGCAGGTGATGTCGTAGATAGGAAGAGTACCACTGGAGGTTGTTTATTCTTGGGTAGTAACCTGTTCTTGTGGTACAGTAAGAAACAAAATTGTATATCCCTCTCTACATCTGAAGCTGAATATATCGCAGCTGGAAGTGCGTGTACGCAATTCTTGTCGATAAACCAGATGATTGAAGACAATGGTCTCCATAGTAGTATTCTGACCGTACTTTGTGATGAGTGCCATAGATATCTCAAAAAATCCCGTTCAACACTCTCGTATAAAACACATTGACATCAGGTATCACTTTATCCGAGACATAGTTGAGAGGAAGATAGTGAGTCTTGAGCATGTAGGGACAGACGATCAACTAGCTGACATCTTCACAAAGGCATTAGATTTAGAGACCTTCTCTCGTTTGAGAATAGATCTCAGTATGTGCATTATCTAGTCAGTGTTAGTTTTGATGTTATGACAACCAAATCTGTCATCCGTCATAACATCTGTAGATTTTTGCATGCATTTTTATCTTCTATTTCATACATAATCTGAATGCATTGAATATGGTTGAAAGTGAAAAAAGATCATGTCTTGTAATAAAAGTGGTGACAAAAAGACTAACCTCTTCAATTAGGTGATTGTGGAACTTTCCCGCAGAAACTGGTTTTCTCTCATGTCCAAAAACAAGAGGTGTTTGTAGCAATTGCTAAAGAAAAGATGTTTCTCTTCAAATCTTTATAAGATGAAGAAAAACTGGATTAAAAAGACCCATTCTTTAAATTTCACCTCATTGAGCGATTTTGACATAGTCATTAACTTGGGTTAAGGGTTTGTTTTCATTGACTTCACCTGAAGTAATGTTGGTTATAATGTCATCAGTCATGAAAAGCAACACTGATCAAGTCACTGAAACCATTAAGTGTGTTTTTTTAACCTTTTTTAGGTCATATTATTTAGGCATCAGTTAAGACATTCATACTATTTGAAGATGTCAAATTGTTTTGTGTTTTGTTACTTGTGCTTGCTTCTCTATTTGAAATCTTTTAATCTTATTGAGGGTTTAGTGAATCGGTTGTTTTAGTGGTGTTATAATCAGTGAGCTGGACAGGTAATACAAGGTTGACGTGGCGAGAGGAACTTCACTCTGTACGTATTTTTACGATTATGGTGATGGTTTAAAATTCCAGCTCAAATTCGGTTTTGTGCAATTGTAGTGACGTGTGATTTATTTTGGAATCTTGGTTGATTGAGTGGAGATCATGTGTCCTTAATTAAGGGGGAGTGGGGTTTTTGGATGGAAAGAAAATCCTTTGTGGCTTAAAATAGGAAAATAGGTGAATAAGGGTTTTTTACCTTACGTTTCTCTCTCCTAAGACAACGATCATTTTTTTTTTTCTGTTTAAGAGTCAGGTTTATTATCGTTTTTGTCCCACTTCACTTCAATCCTTCTGAAATTAAAACTCTCTACCTCTCAATTTCTTCACCGTCTCTCTTGAATTGCCTTTTGTTTTTGTTTTCTTTTTGAAATTTGAAATAGGATGTCTTCTCCAAGCAGAATTCCCGAGCTCCCTGCTGGCGTGCGAAATTCACCCAATGAACAGGCACCGGTGAATCTTCCGAGATTTGGTGGCCTGGATATCCGCGAAGAGATCGGTGACACCTTCCCCCAAAACCTGTCACCGGTTGCAACACCGCCTGTATGTTCGTTGCCGCTCCAATCTGAGGACGTCGTCCCTATTCTGGTGCCAATCGACGCTAATCCAGCGGTGCAGGTTTTTCAAGGTCAGCCTGGGAATGAAATTGATGTTGATAATCCACCAAACCTGCTGCTTAATGCAAAAAAATTTGGGCGCGTTGGTGATCCGACTTTGAAGAAATCCCGTCGGCTGCAAAATATCTCACTAGGCGTGGTGTCGGTGGCTGTTCCGAAGAGTCAGGTAGGACCACGACATAATGTGCCGCTTGAGTACATGAACCTATCCGAGGATGTCACTGTTATGATTTTGCCATCTGCCCCTATTGCTGCACCGGCGACCTCCTCTGCTCCCCGCTTGGCGACGACGTCGACTCGCCGCCGGAAGCAGACTATTAAGCTTGCTGATAAGAAGAATCCTCCTGCACCAATTAAAGTGTTGCCCGGATCAACTAAAACTGAGTACTCAACCGCCCCATATGAGATTCTTGACTTTTTCACTGGAGAGGTGTCCGGTTCTTTTAGGCCGGTTATTGCTGATCCCCCACTCACTTCGGTTGAATTGGCTCAACCTACTTTTGACCCTGATTTGTCCGAGTACTCCCCTGAGTCGTCTGATGAAATTCCTCTTCATGATTTGATGACTACTGTGAAGGCCGCAAAGAAGAAGTCCAGGGCCACTATACCTACAGCCGCCCAGAAAGATGATGTTGGCTCTGGTGATTTTTCACCGAGGCCACCATCGCCCATTGTTGATCCAGTTTCATCCTCCAGTGTTAATTCTGACTCCATTTCTTCTAGCGGTGCACCGATCACATCTGCTGACTCAGACCACTCTGATGAAGCTCCATCTCAGGCCATTAAGATTGAGAACATGGAACCAGTCTCTCTGCGATTTTTGACGAGCGAAGCCGAGGAGTTATTCTCGGATTATCAGAACCAGGGCTTAATTGCTGAGCGTCGAGTCCCGGTTGATATCTTTGAAAAGCAAAATTTGGTTGCTTTCTTTAAGCACCGAGGTATGTTTTCGACTGTCACTACTACCATGCCATTTATTCGTGCTGTCGTCATGGAGTTTTATGCAAACTTGTTGCCTTCTGTTGCCGATCCCAAATTTGTAAATTATGGGAAAGTGTTTTTGTGTGGGAAGGTCTATTCCTTTACTCCGGACTTTATTAATGAATTGTTTGGAACTGTTGATGACATGAATGAAGTCATCCTATTTTGTCTGGTGGGTTAGTGAATAAGTGGCGTGAACAATTGCCCAGCACTCGATTGTCCTCCCTTTACTCGGTCTTGCATAAGATAGTCATTATCAACTGGGTGACAATGAAAAATGCGACCGTTCGGACTCGATCTCAAGCTCATTTTTTGTTTAAACTTGTTCGGGGTATCAAGTTCAATTTTGGGCAACAGGTCCTTGATGCCATAACCACTTCCAAGAACGCTTCCTCTCTCTATTTTCCTTCTCTTATTTACAGCATTCTGGAGAATCAAGGCCTTACGCCTTCTGAAGATGATGCTCTTACTGGAGAGGCTGAGTGGCTCACCTTACGTATCCAGCACTTGGCTGGGGCACGTGTCGTGGATCTCCCTTGGCAGGTGCCCATTTGGGATGGTGTTGTATCTGGTGATAGTTCTGGCGTTCCCAACACCAGTCCCAAAATGGTTCGTCTCTCTGCTCAGGTTGTGCGTGCTCAGCTTACTATGCTTGACAACCATATTGCACAACTCCAGGCACTGCGGGGTTCTTTGATGGAGGCCCTTTTGCTTTCTAAACAAAAAGGGGTAGAGGGTGACCGTTCTGACGCTGCAGTGAATGACAATAATAATGGTGCTGGTGCTGTTGATGGAGAAGCTGCCGAGATGTTGGCAAGCTTAGCCACATAAAAGAGGAGGAAAGGATCCGTTCAAGGAATAAGAAGCTGAATAAAATGAGGAGGATGCTGAGGAAAAGGAAAGCTGAGGGTGAAGGAACTTTGACGTCTCAATGTCGTTCAAAGAGGACTCGTGGTCTTTGAGTTCATAAGTTGTTTGTCTCATTTCCTTTTTGAAAAATTCTATTTGTTTTAATGTTTGTTTAAACAATGTTTGTTTAGGGGGAGTTGTTCAACTTAGAGGGAGTCTCGGTATGTTTTGCATTTGTGTTGCATCATTTGTGTTTTGTCCAGAAAGGCAAAAGAGTGAGATTGTTGAGAATTTTATTCTTGGAAATTTTCCCTTTTGGTTGTTTGCCTTTCTTGGACTTAGAATTAATTAGGACTCTAGATTTATTTCCTAAGTGGAGTTTAGGACTTTATTTAGTTTTCTTATTTTTAGCCTAACTTGTTTATCAAGACTAGGAGTCTTGATTATTTAAGGGGAAGATAACGACGCAAATGTAACTCGACATTTTTGGAGAAAGGCAAGACGGTTTTTGAGAAACAGAACACAAGCACGAGATTGACTTGACACTACGAGTCAGCATAAGGAGATCTTTAAAGTTGCGTGACCAACGGAGAAGATCATGTCAAGCATAGTGACAAGTATTTTTGTAGCAAGAGTTGATGCAATTATTTTTCATATATTACTTTGATATTTTGTAATTCATCTTGAACAACAAATAAGTAATATAGTTTTCGGGTTTGTACACCCAAGTTCGTAAGCACGTTTGCTTATGGACTAAAGTTAAAACTGAGTTCATTTCATCTTTTTATTCCGCTGTTATTTTATACTTACTCCGTTTGATGTTATTATTGGTGTTAAAACATCAATCATAACACCGGCTGTGTCTTGCAGTTCTTAATTTCTAAACTGATTGATGTTAGTTCTGGTGATAGTTATCACGAAACTTAACATCATCTTCCAAAATCATAGATTTACAAAATTACAAAGGAAATAATAAAACGGGATTTATGGAGTTTTTGCAAACTCATTAAAATAAAGTGATTCTAAGCTTCTAACCATGATGCCATTTTCAAATTCTAATAGAATTGTTGAGATCGAAGCAAGGATTGATCGAGCGTTCAATAAATCGGATTAATGCTGTAAGATCCAAAGACAAACTTCCTTTTGTAGAACCTCGAACGTAATCGGCCTAAATTTTAAAAGACGAGTTCAAAATTCAAATCACATTGTTTTGTTTTTCATTGACAGATTCACCAGTTCTGAATAATTGTTGCTTCTCAAACTTCAGATCTCACGTCACCCAACTCAACCCAAAGGTAAGTAATGACAGCTTGTTAGGAAATTGGTTTCTTACCTCCATTTTCTTGTAGAACGCGTATAGATCTTCAACATAGTCACCAACAGCAAGTAGATCCTTAGCATCACCGCTGTCAATGTCGACGAAAGTCTCTTCAAATATGTCTTCCATTTCAACCTCTTCCTATAAAAGGATAATGTGTCACATTTTGTACATTTGGCAAATAAACTCCAAAGACATTAATAAAAATGTAGGTACCATATGATTTTTTTTCAGTCATTTCAAAATCTGATTGTTCCAAAGACATGGACACATGTTGTGTTAATAAATTAATACAACTCTGAGTAGAGCACGAACAGGTATGTAACTAAATAACACAAAACTGGAAATGTGAACAGAAAAATAGAAAACAATAATTTAAGTCGAGTCAAGAAAAAACTCTTCCCGCAAGATGATATTGCCCCGGTAGTGCTCTTCGGTTTAGGCAATTCGTCCCCAAAGGTAAAATGACTTTCGTCTCTGGTTTAACAGCACTGTTAGAAACCAGAGCTCCGGTGAACTAAAAGAAATAGGAACGAGCTATGTAAGAAGGAAAAAAAATAGAAACAATATGTTGTGTATGTGTTTGTTGTTTTTCAGGTCAATTCTTCGTGTAAAAAGTGAAATGAACCGGAGCTACTCACCCTTTTATAGGGTTGCTACCTGGGAGGTTACAGCCTACTTAATGACATCATTAAAGGAGTCATTAAGTCATTCAAACAAGCAGTCATCTGGCAGCATGAACCTGGACGGGTTCAGCATGCAGATACATTGCTTATTTGAATTCAAATGTTTGGAAATGTTTGAAACGTCTGACTTTTGACCTGATTGGTCAGGAGTTACAAAAAATTGATTCAGGTGTTAAACCAGAACCAGGACCCCACACGGACCCAATTCGGACCAATTGCCCAAGACCCAAGTCCCAAGTCCAAGTCCCAGGCCCAGAGCCCAGGACCGAGGACCGAGGTCCGAGGTCCGGGTCCGGGTCTGGGATCGGGCTCGGGCTCGGATCCGCTCGGCTCCGCTATCGGCTTCGCCGAAGGCGGTCTGGCGAACCCAAGTCCAAGAGCCCGCGTGAGCTTCGTTTACACAAAGCCCATAATACCCGTTGGCCCACTTGATGTCCACTCATTAAAGAAATGTAATCATTTTTAAACTCCCTTCCACATTGATAACTATCAATGTGGGATAAACGATAAAGCATTAAAAGCACCTTCAACTTCCAAACACCATTTCTCACTCACCAATAAATGGATTTGAGAAATTCAAAAGGCTATAATTATCTACACGACACGTAGAATAAGCCTATACAATTCGTTAACATGAATTATCGCTGTACCATTTAATTAGAAAATCTAATCCTAATTAATAAATCATAAACAATCCCCCACATGAGTGAGAAACTCCAAAAACGAAATGCATGAATGCAAATACATAGCTCAGTCCTTAAGAGACAATAGAGAATAGGGATAGGTGGCTTGTGGCCTTGAACCCTCCTTAGTTAATACTACCGAGCATACCGGCGGATTAGTGAACATAATTCTTGAACTATTCCCCTTTGTGTATACTAAACAATAGTACCAACCCACTAAGGTCTCAAAATTCTTCCGTTCTCACGTTTGTGTCCGTTTCTGGCCATGGACAACTTCTTTGGATTCATAAGCTTCAGTAGAAGCGGCCCTCACTTCTCGCTTACATAGGTGATTCTTCAAATCAGCATTCTGTCATACTCAAGTCAAAGACCTGCACAAGAATCATTAAAAATCAGAGATTTAACCTCACCACGTGACAGATTATAAACTCTACTTTTGCTGTTAAGGAATAGGGTCGTAGAGTTTAACTTACCCAGACTTTTGTAGTTTAGTTTTCCCATTGAACCAAGTTTGTGGGATCTCCACTCATCATGGTTGGGTTTCCACTACAATCATCCTTAAGATGTGGATTTCACTCCCATTCCTTCTAGCAACTTGTACATCTGATCTCGAGCTATGTTCTTAGTGAATGGATCCGCTAGATTATCTATCGACCTTACGTAGTCAACAGAGATAATCCCACTCGATAACAGATGTCTCACGGTGTTATGTCTCCGACGGATATGTCGAGACTTGCCGTTATACAAACCACTTCTTGCCCTTCCAATAGCAGCTTGACTGTCGCAGTGAAGCATAACCGGCGGCACGGGTTTCTCCCAACATGGAATGTCTTCTAAAAAGTTACGAAGCCATTCTGCTTCTTCACCCGCTTTGTCCAAAGCGATGAACTCAGATTCCATGGTGGATCGGGCTATACATGTCTGTTTAGTGGATCTCCAAGAAACAGCTCCTCCCCCTATTACAAACACATATCCACTTGTAGACAAAGAGTCCTTTGTGTCGGATATCCAGTTTGCATCACAGTAACCTTCAAGTACCCTGGGGTGTCTTCCAAAATGTAGCCCAAAGTTGAGAGTATACTTTAAGTATCTCAAAACTCTCACAAGCGCTTTCCAGTGTTCTCCACTTGGGTTGCTTGTATATCGACTCAGTTTGTTTACCGAGCAAGCTAGATCAGGTCTTGTACAGTTGGAGATGTACATCAAACATCCAATGATCCTAGCATAGTCCTTCTGAGCAACAGGATCGCCTCTGTTCTTACTCAAGTGAACGTCGAGTTCCATAGGTGTCTTTGCTGGAAGACTATCGTGTGCATTGAATTTCTTGATCACTTTCTCAATGTAATGAGATTGTGACAATATAATTCCATCTGGAGTTCTAATGATTCTTATGCCAAGAATAGTGTTAGCAACTCCCAGATCCTTCATGTCAAAATTTCTTTTTAGCATGAGTTTCGTCTCGTTAATCACTTGTAGGTTGCTGCCCATGATTAACATATCATCTACATAAAGACATACTATAACAAATTTGTCATTAGTATTCTTAATGTAGACACACTTGTCGCACTCGTTTATCTTGAAACCGTTTGACATCATCACTTCGTCAAATTTCAAGTGCCATTTTAAAGGTGCTTGTTTCAAGCCATATAATAACTTAACCAGTTTGCACACCTTTCTTTCTTGTCCAGGTTTAATAAAACATTCGGGTTGTTCCATGTAAATTTCCTCTTCTAGCTCGCCATTTAGAAAAGCTATTTTTACATTCGTTTGGTGAATCTCTAGATTGTGCAAAGTTGCAATCGCTAGAAGCACCCAGATAGAGGTAATTCTCGTAACAGGAGAGTATGTATCAAAGAAATCATAACCCTCCTTTTGGAGAAATCCTTTCACAACCAAACGAGATTTATACTTATCGATTGATCCATCAGCTCTGAACTTTCATTTCAGAATCCATTTACTTCCTATAGGTTTACAGCCTTCAGGTAAATCAGTTAGGATCCACGTATGGTTTTGCATGATCGAATCGATTTCGCTCTGAACAGCTTCCTTCCAAAATGAACTATCAGTTTGTGAGAAAGCTTCTTTCAAGGAATTTGGTTCTTCATCCAACATGAAAACCACATAATCGGGACCAAAATCCTTCGCAACTTTAGCTCGAGTACTCCTCCTAGGAGTTTGAGCATCACGTTCTGAACCAGGTCATTTGCGAGACTTAGGTTCAACCCCCACAAGTTCGTGACTTGTGGTTCCTTCAACATTATCAGTATTAGAACTGGACGCAGCTTTATCCTTACAAGTATAGATATCTTCAAAGAATATTGCATTTCTTGACTCAATAGTGGTTCCGACATTCATGTCTGGAACATCCGACCTATGGATTATAAATCGATAGGCGCTGCTATTCAGTGCATAACCAATAAAGATACAATCATCCGTATTGGTTCCGATTGTCACTTGTTTCGGTAAAGGCACTTCTACCTTCGCTAAACACCCCCACACTTTGAGGTATTTGTAAGAAGGTTTCCTTCTTTTCCACAATTCATAGGGAGTTTCTTCCCTTCCTTTAAGTGGAATTTTATTGAGGATATAGTTAGCTGTTAAAATAGCTTCCCCCCACAAGTTCTGAGGTAACCTGGAACTTATCAACAACGCATTCATCATCTCTTTCAAAGTACGATTCTTGCGTTCTGCAACTCCGTTCGATTGAGGTGAGTACGGAGCTGTAGTTTGATGAATTATGCCACTTTCGTTCTGCAACTCCGTTTGATTGAGGTGAGTACGGAGCTGTAGTTTGATGAATTATGCCACTTTCGTTGCACAACTCCTCAAACGGAGCTACGTATTCCCCTCCTCTATCACTTCGGATAGATTTGATTTTGCAGTTAAGTTGATTTTCGGCCTCATTTTTGAAGTTCTTGAATGCTTCAATAGCCTCATCTTTACCTCTCAAAAGATAAAGGTAATAGTACCTTGTGCAATCGTCAATAAAAGTAATAAAGTACTTTTTACCACCTCTAGTTTGAACAAACTTCAAATCACATACGTCCGTGTGAATTAATTCTAGAGGTGTCGTGCTCCTTTCTACCGATTTAAACGGTAACTTAGTCATTTTTGCTTCTACACAAATTTCGCACTTACTTTTATTCACAAATTCATTTACCTTAAGTAAATTGAGATTTGAAAAATGTTTTATTGCATTTAGATTAACGTGGCCTAATCTACAATGCCATAAACTAGAGCACTCAGTCAAGTAAGAGGAATCAGAAGCAATGACTGGTTTTGGGCGTATAGCCAATACACTTAGTTTGAACAAACCATCCGTAAGGTAACCCTTACCTAGAGGTGTCTCAAACTTAGACAAAACAAACTTATTAGCCTCAAATACAAGTCTAAAGCCACAACTAACTAGTATTGAACCAGAGACTAAGTTCTTCTGGATGTCCGGAATGTGCAGCACCTCATTCAGAGTGATCTCCTTGCCAGAGGTCATTTTCAGAACAACCGTACCAGTACCAGCAACTTCCGAAGAAGCTTGATTTCCCATGTTTAACTTCCTTCCCTCACAAGGAAGGTATTTGGAGAACAAGATCCGATCAGCACACACATGGGCGGTTGCAGCAGTGTCGATAAACCACTGACCACGGTTCTCGATCATGTTGGCTTCTTCAGTGATAACCGCAACGAGGTCATCATTAGTCAGCTCTCTCTCGGTAATGTGTGCACTTGGCCTAGCCTTCTTTTGCTTTGGCTTGCGGCAATCCTTTGACATGTGTCCAGGATAATTGCAATTGTAGCATTTGCCTTCGAACTTCTTAGAAGAAGGAGCTTTCTGCTTCGAGTTGCCGGGACGTGGCCTTTTCTTCGAGTTCTCTCCTCGTTCAAGCAAATTCACCCGAGGTTCATCTGAACTTTTCGGGTTCTTGTATTGAACACGAACTTCAGATTCAATTCGTACCTTCCGGATAACGTCTTCAAGAGACATCGCCTTTTGTTTATGTTTGAGGTACGTCTTGAAGTCTTTCCATCTTGGTGGAAGCTTGTCAATCATGGCAGCGGCCGTGAAAGCATCCGGGAGAATCATCCCCTCGGCGTGGACATCATTCACCAGCATTTGGAACTTTTGAACTTGTTCCATAACCGGACGAGAGTCCACCATCTTGTAGTCCATGAAGTTCGTGACTACAAATTTCCTAGTTCCAGCCTCGTCGGAACTATATTTTTTCTCAAGTGCCTCCCAAATTTTCTTGGAGGTCTTTACATCCGAGTACACATTACTCAGGCTATCTTCTAGGCTACTTAAAAGAAAACCTTTACATAGATAGTCCCCATTGTGCCAATTATCATAGGCAGCGTGAACATGGAAACTGGTCTCGTCCTTGTCCGGAGTAGGTGGTTCATCTTCCTTCACGAAGTTGGCGAAACCAAGCATCGTGAGGTAGAAACAGCATCTTTTGTTGCCACCTCTTGAAGCCTTCCCCATTAAATTTTGGAGGCTTCTCCGCCGCGGGCATGATCCGTGAGGATTGCACCGGCGCGTTCATCGTTGGTACAAAAGTCCCCATCGAACCCGTTGAATGGGTATTCAAAACAGTTGAATCTGTTTGGGGAGCAGTTGCAAACAAACTTGGAACCGAAGTTCCCGTCATCCCAATGGGATGGGTCACAGCCGGAGCTGACATCGTTTGGACCGAAGTCCCTATCCCAAAAGGGATCGTTCCAACAGCCGAAGCTGTGGATGAGTTCGACTGAGCCATGCGCTTCGTCAACGTCTCGAGTAAGAAATCGAGTGTTCCTGGGTTGAGAATGATCTCAGCCTGAGTGGTGTTCAAGATTGGCGTAGACATGCCAATCGTCGTGGTGTTCGTGACTGCGGGGGCAGTGGTCGTCGCCGAAGTAGTGGAGGTGATGGACGGAACAGCGTCGCTCGTCGGAGTGCTTGAGGTTGACATCCTTTTCCAGTTAGGGTACAAATAAAGATTACAAAAATAAAAAATATCGTCTTGCGATTGTTAATAAACTAATACAACTCTGAGTAGAGCACGAACAGGTATGTAACTAAATAACACAAAACTGAAAAAGTGAACAGAAAAATAGAAAATAATAATTCAAGTCGAGTCGAGAAAAAACTCTTCCCGCAAAACAATATTGCCCCGGTAGTGCTCTTCGGTTTAGGCAATTCGTCCCCAAAGGTAAAACGACTTTCGTCTCTGGTTTAACAGCACTGTTAGAAACCAGAGCTCCGACGAACTAAAAGAAATAGGAATGAGCTATGTAAGAAGGAAAAAAAACAGAAACAAAATGCTGTGTATGTGTTTGTTGTTTTTCAGGTCAATTCTTCGTGTAGAAAGTGAAATGAACTGGAGCTACTCACCCTTTTATAGGGTTGCTACCTGGGAGGTTACAGCCTACTTAATGACGTCCTTAAAGAAGTCATTAAGTCATTCAAACAAGCAGTCATCTGGCAGCCATGAACCTGGACGGGTTCAGCATGCAGATACATTGCTTATTTGAATTCAAATGTTTGGAAACGTTTGAAACGTCTGACTTTTGACCTGATTGGTCAGGAGTTACAAAAAATTGATTCAGGTGTTAAACCCGCAAGTGGCTAAAAGGTTAGCCAGGGTTGATTCAGAACCCCACACGGACCATCTCAATCGGACCAATTGCCCAAGACCCAAGTCCCAAGTCCCAGGCCCAGAGCCGAGGACCGAGGTCCGAGGTCCGGGACCGGGCTCGGGCTCGGATCCGCTCGGCTCCGCCATCGGCTTCGCCGAAGGCAGACTGGCAAACCCAAGTCCAAGAGCCCGCGTGAGCTTCGTTTACACAAAGCCCACAATACCCGTTGGCCCACTTGATGTCCACTCATTAAAAGTTAAACACTTTTAAACTCCCTTCCACATTGAATAACTATCAATGTGGGATAAACGAAAAGGCATAAAAGCACCTATTCAACTTCCAAACACCATTTCTCACTCACCAATAAATGGATTTGAGAAATTCAAAAAGCTATAATTATCTACATGACACGTAGAATAAGCTTATACAATTCGTTAACACGATTTTACGCTGTACCATTAAATCAGAATTAATCCAAATTACAACATGCTGGTGGTTTTGGTCGTCCCATCAATCCCTTCCTTATCTATCAGAGGGATATCCTCCCACGCTGTAAACTCTTTGGCTGAGGATGTCTTTGGTTTCTTTGCACCTCTCTCTCTCTCTCTCTCTCCTCTCTCTCTCTCTCTCTCTCTTTGTGTTGTGTGTATATATATTAATTTCAGTTAAAGGCAACTAGCTAATTAAGGATCCGAAAACAATGATAGAATAAGAGAGGTATTACAAACATAATAAAAGAATAATTTAAAGGGGGAATAATGTGTATCATATGACTAATAACAAAAGAATAACATTAATAGCAAAAAAAGGAAAAAAAAATTTATTTACCACCAAATTTACTTTACAAATTTTGCAATTGATTTTCCAATAATAATATACCAAAAAAGTTAGTCAATAGCCCATTATATATCAAATATAAAAAATAGGCAAAAATATTTTTTTAGTCCGGTAAGTGACCACTTTTTGACATTTAGTCCAGTTTTGGGTCACACTTGAAAATTAGTCCACTAAATGGACAATATGATGATTTTTGGTCCACTGACCGCCTGGAGCAGGTCATTTTTACCGGAAAGCTGACGTGGCCACTTAACCAAAAAAAATCAAAAATTGAAGGCTGATTGTACAATGCTTGGACCAAAAGTCAGTATTTAGTCCACTTAGTGGACTAATTCTCAAGTGTGACACACAACCGGACTAATTGTCAAAGAGAGATAATTTTATCGTCAAGTTATTATGTCAATTTTTGAATTATTCCAAGTTAAGTATTAATTTCAAAGGCACGGAGTATTCAGTACATAACCATTAAGTATTAGATACATTGAAAGTAAGTACTCGGATTCCGAACAATAAATTTTGACTTTTAACCACAAAAGAACAAACCCATTAAATAGGAACAATTTTGGGTTTTTATAAAATAAGGGAGTGATCAAAAAAGTCAAATATGCATTAGAGAGTGGAGGATAAAATTTTTTATGTGGGTAGTGGACCACAAAATGAATGATGGGTTGTGGATTTATCTTCAAAATTCCCTTATATCTCCATGTGTGAGAATCCTAGGTTCGTTAGTGTACCCTTTGTTTGGTTTTGTTGGGTCACTTGAAATTTAGATTATTATGTGCGTTTACCATGGCGTAAACCCATCTTTATTGATGGTGTGCACTATATTATTTTGAATTTGCTTTTGTCTCCATAATTTTCAACAGATATTTAGCCATCATGTTTGTATCTATTTTGAGTTTATATATATAGCCCAAATATCTTCTATCATGTTTGTATTTATTTTGAGTTTATATATATATAACCCAAATATTTTCTACTAATTTAGTCCTGCACTCATCTTTGTAGTTCATGACCTTGGAAAACTATTCCATTCACAATTATCACCGAAGAAAAGAGCTTCTAAGAGTGTGGGGAAAAAATAAAAAATAAACTTACCTTCGTCATTTTAGAGAAAGTTCATGTTAAAACTACAATCATTACATGATTTGAAGTGAAATGCAGTAGAGATCTTCCATCGTTATATATCCAAATGCATTCTATTGGGTTTTTATAATTCTGTTATATATGAATTAAGTTTAATGACAAAGCCCTCCAATGATGTTTCATTTAAGGCCCAAAATTAATTGGCCGGATTTGGTTTCATGAAAGAATAATGATCACATATTAATTTAAATAGTAAATTTTGAATTTGTTATAATTTGAGTTATTGATGGAGTCAAAAAATTAAAAAATGAAGTCCAAGTCCAAAGTTAGTTAAACATGGAAAAATAAATATTCTAGTCAATATTCTTAATAAAAAAAAATAGGGTTTCATTGGATTTTTCCTCTATTTTGTAGAAAAGGTGGTGTAATTTCCCCCCAAAATTACTTTTTTTGTCCGATAATTGACCATTCTTTGATATTTAGTTCGATCTTGGATCACACTTGAAAATTAGTCTATTAAGTGGACTAAATGCTGACTTTTGGTCCAAACATTGTCCAGTCAACCTGCAATTTTTCAATTTTCTTTTGTAAGTGGCCACGTCAGCTTTCCGATAAAGATGACCTGTTCCAGGCGGTTAGTGGGCCAAAAATAAACATTTAGTCCACTTAGTGGACTAATTTTCAAGTGTGATTCAAAATCGGACTAAATATCAAAGAGTGATCACTTATCGGACTAAAAGAATAATTTTGCCTAAAAAATAAGTGGCCGGCTTGGTCTAGCAGACGGGCCTGCGCTTCAAATTGGACTGAAAATGACATTTTGAAGATAACCAACAAGAAAAACTGCAAAATAATTATAATATGGTTTTCTTTTCACATCATAATTATGATATTAAAAAATCCAATACTTATTAAATGACTCCATGTCTCTAATCTGCCACTAATAACTTACGGAGAAAACTATGTACCTAAGACTATCTCCAACAGCCTCCCTATAATGGCTCCTTGACTATTTTAGGGAGGCTAATACATTAATATAGCTCCAACAGGCTCTCTACAAGGACTCCCTAAAATAGGGAGCTCCCTACTTTATTACTTGAGCTCTCTAAATATAGGGAGCAACTTTGGCTCCCTATTAATTTTTTTTTTACTTTTATTTAAATGGGCTCCCTATTACTTTATTATGTATATGATAAAATATTTATAAATAGGGAGCATGTTGGGGTAAAATTAGAATAAGGAGTCCCTAAATAGGAAGCTGACATAAGTAGGGAGTTTGATAAAATAAAATTGGATAGGGAATCTGAAATAATAGAGAGAATTAGTTTAGGGAGTGAGATTTATGGAGTTTGATAGCAAAGCTATCATGTATTTCAATATTATTTTTTGATGGTTAGCAAAAGTTGTTAAAAATAATGTATAACTGATTGGTCTTTAAAAAGAAAAAAACAGACACACACACAGCAGAGTTTTACATGGTACAATTATAATTGACAGTTGCATTCACTGATAAGACAATTTATCAGTTCAGGGATGATAAAGGCGGATAGAAAAAAATCGGTGAACATGCAATTGCAGGACACATTATCATGGTGATAAAAGAAAAAGATAAAAGCAAATGAGGACCCCCCCCCACCAGCCTGACATTACAAATACAGAGGCCCTCAATTCCAATAAAGGAACATGTCTAACTTTTCAATTCAATTAATCAATCACAACCATACCCCAAAAGATCAAGCCAGTAAAGCATGACAAGTTATATAACACAATCAAAGGTCAATCAATTTATTGATTTGCCGGATAATTCTTTTTCATCAATTTACTTAGGCCTCGGCTCGGTTTCGAGGGGTTTAAGAAACAAGCCTGAAAACTAACCATATACCTTAAAACCTCAATTATCCCCGACTCGATATCAATGTCGTTAGGCTCGAGCACGCGCAGACACCTGGCAACCGCCTCCATTGTGCTCAAACACCCGATGAATGGCTCTTTCCTCAGAATTAACTCCGAGTCGAAAATGGTCTCTCCATTTGACCCAGCATCGAAATCTAAACAAACTTGAATCGCAAACTTGGATAGAAAAGATAAACTCGCGAGCACCATTTCCTTGGCATGTTTCCGTGTCCCGTCAAAATTGATCAGAACGGGATCGTCCATATCAGCATTCTCGCAACTGGAATAGACTCGACTGGTTTTGTAACGCCCCAGTTTTTTTTTATAGCGGGAATAGAAACGGAAGCATTAATATTTTAATAAAAGTAGTTTGAGGACGTTATTTTTCGAAACTCTTAAAAGATAAACAAATCATAACAAAGAATTTTATTGAACTAAATCCAACTCATTTCTCTTTAAAGAAAATAAATAATTAAAGAGAATTAATATTTAATACGATATAAAATACTCGTAATTATAAATCATTCAAACGTGCGCGAAAATAAAATACTTAAAAAGTTAACCATCTTTTCGACTAGAGTTAGAAACAAAAATAACTTAATTTATTATCGTCGCCATTACCATGCTTCTGCTCGACTTCACTTAACATGAAAATTGTTTGATGAAAAGGGATGAGTACACAACGACTCAATGAATATTTGTGAGTAGATTATGTACTGGGTTGAAGTCTAGGAGTCCCAATATCATGGGACGTTTGGAATGATATGGTTCACTCAAAGATGACTTGATTTGATTAATGACCCAATAAATTGCAACCCATAAAATACGGACAATTTTATATGTAAAGATAAACCATTATTTATTAATAGATGCATGAGATTTTACTAATTGGGCTTATAAGTTTAAAATATATACGTAATAAAAATTTAGGATGTTACAGGTTTCAATCGATGGCTGGACCTGTATAAATACTTTAATCAATACAAGATCATAAAATGTATGTGTAAAAATATCTACTCGAACTAAATCAAACCCTATGGATATGAGCATTCTTCATATATATTAAGTTGAATTCCCAGAAACACGAGGTCAATTAGCCAGGAGAGACATTTATGATTTGCGCCATTTTGATTTTCATTAATTCCCCACAATATTGACGTGTTCATCGTAGAAAGATTAGATTAAATAAAATTGGGGGTGGGGGTGGGGGGGGGGGGGGGGGGTGAATGTGGAAAAGCTTGTAAATTTGATCTTAGCAGCAATCATACCAGGGAAGAGATAAAGAGCACGACGGAAAGGGGAATTAGGGTTCTCGCAGGCTCGATTGTGGAGAGAATCGAGAAGCTTCGGTTGGTCGTACTTCAATTTATGACCGACGATGATTTCGCAGTCTCGGAGGCATTTGGAGAGGATGGGGACTGTGGCAAGCTTGTGGCGGCGCTCGTGGGGGTGGTGGAGGATGATGACTTTTGTGGTTGTGGGAATGGGAGTTGAAGGGAGAGGGTGTGGCAGAGGCACACGTTTATGGGGCGGCCGCAACCGGTGGTGCAAGTCCTCCGCTGTGCGTGGTGGTTGGCGGATGATTTAATTGTTATGGGGCGGTAGTAACCGGGAGATTTCTGGCGGTGGTGGTGGGCGGCTTTTGGAGGTGGCGACGGGTAATTTGGAGGTGTGGCGACGGAGAGGTAATTTGGAGATAATAGATCTGTGGAACTTATTCAGAAATTTAATAATTTAATTAAATTTATAACTATCTAGAACGTATAAAGAATAATACGTTCCGGAAAAGTTATTTTACGAGAAGTTATTTTACAATATACGTTCATAGAAGGTACTTAAAATATACGTTCTCAAAAGTAATTATTCTAAAATGGGTGTAAAATATACTTTTTAGATACAAAATATACTAGAACGGGTATAAGATATATCTTCTAAATGTGGTCAGTCTCCAATTTTTCTGAACGTACGTTTGTAAATCCGTTTTAGGATTATGACTTTAATTACGAGAATGCCACCAGATAGACATTCTAGAAGGTATCCAAAACAACCGTTCTAGAATGTTTATTCTAAAAAACTATTTTTGTACTAGTGATTCCATTGAAAGTAGGCCAACACACAGCATTGATCAACAAACGATGGATAGGCAAGGGTTTGCAAGGGTTTGGCCAATCTGTCACCATCGAGTAACGAGCAACGTTGGGACTTGGTGGTCTCAACTAGCAAAAATCAAGCTGCACACAAAAGAGTACCAACTCAATGGGGAAAAATGGACAGAAAAAGAATAACCCATTTGAATATTTTCCAGAGGATTTCAAATACACACCAGCTGATTCGATTGCTAAAAAGGCAACGGGACGGAAAAGGGACTTGAAGCCGACGTAGTCTTCTAGAATTACTTATGTTTGCGCACTATGTTTTATTGTGAGCGTAGTTACATAATGCTTGTTTTGTAGTTTTTGCAGGACTTGGGTTAGGTCAGGAAGTGTTGTCCATTTGGGTGAGTTTCGACTCCCCTGAATTGCCTCAACCCACTTCTTTCGCATTTTTTATTTTCGTATTTTGTAATACTCGCATACTTTGTATGTTCCCATTTTGATCAATGGAATTTATTTACCGATAAAAAGAATTTGGGAAATAAAAACTAATTTAGATTTGGTATTGAAATCGAAGGTTATTAGTTTGTCAATGAGAGATACTTTTGTTAATTTACAAAAATGAAGGGTATATTCTGTAATTTTCCCTGTTAAGATTTGTGAGAAAATGGCAACAATATATCATTTAGACGTGTTAATCCGATTATTAACCGGCGGTTAGGTTAACCGGTTTTGGCCTAACCTTAACCTAACCGGCTGAGAACCGGTTAAGGTTACGGTTAAACCGGTTAACCGAACCGGTGGTTAGACCGATTAACCGGCGGTTAACCGCCAGTTTTTATTTTTTTATTATTTTTTTTGTTGTTGTTGTAAATTAAATTTAGAAATTTAAATAAAAATTAAATAATTGAACTTAAATGGATTTAGAATGACATAAATAAAATTTGAATTTTTGAAAATTATATTAATTTAAAAAAACCTTATTTTAATAAATTTAAAAAGAACTTGATTTTAATGCCAATATTTACAAACAACCAAATTAACAAGATGATGGAATTTATTTCAAAATAACACAACAAATTCACATTACAAATTAAGTGATAAGATTTTTTTTGAAGTAAAAAGTTTAAAAAAATATTTTTTTAAAGAAAAGGACTTGAATTTATTTTTCAATTAGAAATTAAAATTAAATTTTAACTTTTAGTATTAGAATTAAATTGCCTACGTATTCTCGAAAAGGAATCAAAGTCCACGTAGTTCGAATTTTATTTTTTTTTTTGAAAAAATAAGTTAAAAAAAAAGGACTTGAGTTTAATTCTAATATTAGAAATTAAAATTAAATTTTAACTTCTAATATTAGAATTAAATTGCCTACGTATCCTCAAAAAGGAATCAAAGTCCACGTAATTCGATTTATTTATTTTTTTTGAAAAAATAAGTTTTAAAAAAAAGGACTTGAGTTTAATTCTAATATTAGAAATTAAAATTAAATTTTAACTTCTAATATTAGAATTAAATTGCCTACGTATCCTCGAAAAGGAATCAAAGTCCACGTAGTTCGATTTTTTTTTTTTGAAAAAATAAGTTAAAAAAAAGACTTGAATTTAATTCTAATATTAGAAATTAAAATTAAATTTTAACTTGTAATATTAGAATTAAATTGCCTACGTATCCTCGAAAAGGAATCAAAGTTCACGTAGTCCTTATTGAAGAGAACTACATATTTTACATTAGAATCAACTTGTACTTAACACTAAAAATTCCCATATCTTGCATCAGATAAGTTAATACCTTATTGAAGAGAACTACATATTTTACATTAGAATCAACTTGTACTTAACACTAAAAATTCCCATATCTTGCATCAGATAAGTTAATA
>BMAC01000270.1:389815-406150 GCA_014905375.1 Phtheirospermum japonicum | reverse complement strand
TATTAACTTATCTGATGCAAGATATGGGAATTTTTAGTGTTAAGTACAAGTTGATTCTAATGTAAAATATGTAGTTCTCTTCAATAAGGTTTTAGTTTTGACGATGTCAATTGTTATTTTTGTTGGTGTTGATTTTTCTAGTATAATGTTTTTATTTTGTTGTGTAATAATATTTGCATAGAAGATTATTAGTAATTTACTGGTTTTAATGGCCATTCGATGTTGCTACTTTGCTAGTGTAATGATGTATTGTTCCTATTTTGTTGAGGTAGTTTTTTCCGTGTCAAAGTATTAATTTTTGTTGGGATAAAGTAATGGCTTTTGTATGCAAAAGTATTGATATTATGTTGGTATAATGGTGTTTGAAATTGTAATGAATTTTGTGTGATTTTGAATAAAATGGCCATTACTTTTCAAGATATAACCAATAATTTTCAAGTAAAAGCCAATAATTATCATGAAAATAAAATAAATTTGAAGGAAAATCGATAATTTTAGGTAGAAGTCCCAGTACTGTTAAAGAAAAATCATTTCTATTAAGTAGAAAAAACTACATAACGTTTTGCAAATTAACATTACTAATAATCAACGGCTATTAACCACGGCGGTTAAACCGCCGGCAAAGTAATTTTATTTTTTTTAAAATCGGTTAACCGCGGCGGTTAAGGTTAACGGTTTGGTTAACTGTAACCTAACCGCCGGGAACCGYTTGACGGTTACGGTTTTAATCGTGACCGCCGGTTAACGATTAACCGTAACCGGTCAACACGGTTACGACCGGCGGTTAACCGCCTAACCTACCGGATCAACACGTCTGATATCATTCTTGTTTGGTCCACACTTTTGTCAAGCCATAATAATGGGTATCACTTGCTAAACTGGGTTAAAATCAAATTCAATTACTTTACTTAAAAATAAAATTACAATACACAGTTCACATCATCATCGTTCCTTATTCAACTCAAAATTTTGCCTCCTATACCCTAAGCCCCACCACAACCTCCACCACCGCAAGCTTCCATCGCGGCCACCGTTGTTATCACCAAAGTGTGCATTCTCCATTCAAAATCCTAGTCGCCTTGCTCCATTGCGCATCGAATGATCTTTCAATGGRGGGGAGAACTCGAAATTAAATCTGATTGTGACCATTATTGTTAAGATCTTTTTRCAATTTGCATTAATTTACAATAAATAATTGCAGATTTTAGATTTGTGTGCATTTTTCTCTTCTTTTTTTGACCTAATTAATTATGTGCATTATGTGTTATTTAGGTATGAGTTTTAATCAAACTAAAGTTACCATAAACACTTATTTGCTGAAAATTTTAATTTTTGTACTTGTTTCTCTTTTCAATTTTTATTTTTGAGCTTCTCAAGAAAATTCTCATAAGCATAAATTAAGAAAATTCAAAGTTTTCAAGTATCGAAGTAGTAGTTTTTCCACTATAAGGATTTAGTTTCATGAGTTAATTTGAGACATCGCCCATGGTTGTCATTTTTACGTATTATGTAGTTTATATTACCGAGAAAAATGAGTAAAAACAAAAGAGCTCTGCTTAAAGTACAAAGAGTTATTCTATAAGAAAAGAACTTAAAGTACTTGGTGGAGGTGTCTACAATTGTGCTTTYTGCTCTCTCCCCTAGAGGTAAAATTCTGTCATGTATGTATCTCTGTCGTAATCCTTTCTAGGTTAGTGATCTCATGAATCACGTCTTGTTTTTATCTATTAGTCTTTGTTGTTTTGAACATTGAGGTATTAGTTTCGTTCCTGTGAAGTATTGGGATTTTTACAGTAAAGTATTACTGATCTGTGGTAAACAATGAGTTATTCTTTAATAACGAATTAACTTTGAAATAGTGAAATGCTAGTTTCTCCACTGTAAGGTATTAGTTTTGCTATTGTGAAAATATTATGACATTCGATATTTTATTACATTCAAGGGTTGTGACAATTCTTGATTCAAGCGATGCAGATGGTAGAAGTGATGTTGACAAATATCACAGAAGCAATTGATGAAAGCTATTTTTTATATTATTTAGACTGTTACTATTGAAAAGTAGTAGTTTGTATGTTGTGTAATATTAGTTTTTCTAATATAAGGTATTAACTTGTATTAACTTATCTGATGCAAGATATGGGAATTTTTAGTGTTAAGTACAAGTGATTCTAATGTAAAATATGTAGTTCTCTTCAATAAGGTTTTAGTTTTGACGATGTCAATTGTTATTTTTGTTGGTGTTGATTTTTCTAGTATAATGTTTTTATTTTGTTGTGTAATAATATTTGCATAGAAGATTATTAGTAATTTACTGGTTTTAATGGCATTCGATGTTGCTACTTTGCTAGTGTAATGATGTATTGTTCCTATTTTGTTGAGGTAGTTTTTTCCGTGTCAAAGTATTAATTTTTGTTGGGATAAAGTAATGGCTTTTGTATGCAAAAGTATTGATATTATGTTGGTATAATGGTGTTTGAAATTGTAATGAATTTTGTGTGATTTTGAATAAAATGGCCATTACTTTTCAAGATATAACCAATAATTTTCAAGTAAAAGCCAATAATTATCATGAAAATAAAATAAATTTGAAGGAAAATCGATAATTTTAGGTAGAAGTCCCAGTACTGTTAAAGAAAAATCATTTCTATTAAGTAGAAAAAACTACATAACGTTTTGCAAATTAACATTACTATTCATTTGAGAACAATATATTTTAGCATAAAATGGATAATCTTCATTAGAGAAACTGATACTTTAATAGAAATACATTTTATACAATAACACTAATATTTTCAATTAATAAACAAATCAATACTCATAGAGAAACTAATACATTTTACCACAGATATAAGGTTTAGACTTCAACCGAGAGGTAAACGCAATATATGATATCTGTAAATTTAAAACTACATGAACCAGTGCAAGTACAATGGACAACTTCATCTACAAGAAAATAACATGTATACAAATAGTAAGAAAAGCTCCATCCATAAATACGTCAACCAATAGGCAATTTCGTTTCGTTGGAATAATAATAATATGATTCCATTTTCAAGTTTGAACTTGGAAATTAATTAAACATCTCAATAAGTGATTGATTTACCATCTACCTAGATAATAAAATAATTTCTCAAAATATTTTGAGCAACAACACCTATAAAAGCAAACAAGAATTTAAATATATAATTTATGCTCAAAAGATCAAAATATTCAAATCAAGTCCCCTGCTCTTTCTCTGGTCAAATTGCTAGTCACCAGTTCACTTATAATGTGCTAACTTCATGTTTGTCAACTCTAAAAATATAGTGGGAATTCAAAGTCTATGAATATAAAAAAGCCACAAAAGATCAGAGAGATGCACTCTTTTGTTCACTTAACTCTATTTATCTATTTTCTTTAATCATAGATTCAGCAATATATAATTCTTGGTCTAAAAAAGATGAAAGACACCAACACACAAATAACCACAAAAGTTAAAAGACAATATGCATCGAAAACATAATTAAAATGCGGTAAGAGTTATTAATATATATAGTCCTTGCGAAAGCTCAACATAGACAAACATAAAAATTGGCCTTGTTGCAGCAGTAGATGAACTCGCATAGCCACACCACCATCATTGCTACAGCAAGTCACCATCACCCCAATTCAAAATCCTAATTTGTCAAATCCTCTCAATTGAAAATCATGTCCGAATACAATAAAACTCCATATCCCAGCTCACCATGCTCTCGTCAATCTATGCCACCATCGCACACAAGATGCTCGTCCTCGCAGCCAATAATTGATGATGGTAGGTAGACCGAGGGTTTCATATATTTGATGTGACCTCGAGTTTTAGCCGACGAGATTCAGGCTTATGGTTAGAGAAGATAAGGAATGGCACAAAACTATATCAATTATAAAAATTACAATTATGCCATCAGGTTGGGGTATGGATTCCGGTCTTTGGTTGAGTTTATGCGAGACTAAAACATATAGGTAATAATAACATAAACTCTATTGTTTTATTTGTTTGTTTTTGTTTTTTGTTTCGTTTTATTTTTTTAGCTTATGATTTTATGAAATTTGATAATCTAATATGTGAATTAATATTTGTGAGTTATATTATATACTAGAAATTGACCCGCACTTCGTTGCGGAGCAAACTTATATTCAGTAATTTTTAAATTAATTTATAAAATATTAGATAAAAGTGAAAAATATAAAAGAGTTGAATATTTTTATTAATAATCACTTCTGTTATATATATATATATATATATCAACCCATTAACCTTATTTATGTGTCATGCTCATAATGATTCAAATTACATGTGTCATTTGTTGGTGTATTGGAAATCTGATGTGGCATCATCATATCATTTCTCTAAAAAGCCTTCCTTTTTCGTAAGCACATTTTTTTTCATAATATTGTTTTCCTTTTACATCTAGGGTTTCCTCTCCTCAGTACACCTTATGTCAATTTTGTGCCAATTTTTTTCTTCGAATTTCCTTCCACAAATCCTTTACACTGTCGAAGATTTCTATTCCCCTTCCACAGATCCACATATCCCCAATTCTTTGAAGATTTTAATTCGTTCTACTGCAAAATGATTATAAAATTAGTGGATCTAACAAAATTCACCCGCTTCCTGATTTCCTTCGTCGTTGACATTGGATGTTGTTAAGCATGTGAAAATTCCAGATGGGAAATCTCGATGGGATTCGGCACTCCCAAACCTAATTTCAAATCACTATTTTCTTCTCTGAGTTGAGTAAGGATTCGGTTACAATAGTTTCTAATCTTTTACAAAGAACATACATCAATGTTTTAATTAAGAATTATCAACTGGTTTTTTTTTTCAATCGAGAACAATGTTTTGCATGTAATTGTGGTATTTTTCTCATTTTTAATTAGGGTTTAATGTTGTATATAGTAGTTCTGAGTCGAGCTTCATTAGGTTATTAGGTTGTTTTCTCGTTTTATTGTTTTTGAGCCGAATATGTACGATGTTGGTGAGGTTTGTGGGATTCTTGAGTTTTTATGTTTAAAATTCTTATTTCATAGGTGGCTTAGTGAATTAGATTCGCGCCAAGACGTGGCGGCATGCGCTTAGGTTCGAGCCAAGGCATTAAGGCCCCAAATCCGTGCCAAATCGAGAAAACCGAGACGAAAGCAGCCCGAATCGTCTGACATGCTAGTCGATCGACTGAAGCAGCCAAAATCGACTGCCAAATCGACTGCCCGACAGAGGCTAGGACGTTGGAGATGCAGGGAATTTGATCGACTGCCTTTCAGTCGATTGACTGAAACGCTACCGATCGACTGACTTGCTGGAAATTTCAGAATTTTTGGCATTTTTGACGATTTTGCCCCTCCTAACCTATATATAAACCTCACATCTTTACCCAATAAAGGCATCCACCCTCCTCCCAACTCTTGCATGGGTTTGGGATTTATTTTCTCTCTCTAGGTTTTAGATTTGATTTTAAGTTTTTCCTTGGGTTTGTAAGCTCAAGAAGAATTCAAGTCATCACTTGGATTTTATTTGGTTTGTAATTTCATTCAAATTTTTGGATTCTCTTTCTTAATTCAAGTAAGTTTTTCATTATTTTCTTCCTTGTTCTTCAATTTCAAGCTTGTTCTTCAATTTATGCATTTTGCCTTAACTCTTAYATTTGTTGTTAGATTTYTGARTTGGTTTATGGAATCTAGGTGAGTGACACACCTTGATTATAGATCTGGTCCTTGATCGTTTTTATTTTGAGTATTTCATATGCTTTATTTTGGTTTTTATTTTCATGCATGGTTTTATGTTGAATCCTAGATCTACTCTTCATTTCTAGTTATTTTTAGAAAAGTTTTTAACTTTCATGTCGACTTTTATTGCTCTTTCTAATGGTGCTTTTAATTTTCYTTAATTCGCATTATTTAAGTTTTCATGATCATGCATGCATAGTTGTACCTTAGGTTTCTTTGGTTGTACCTTGTAGTTTCTTTGCTTTTTATTGCTTATTTTGATTATTGCTTGCAATTTCAATACGGCATACGCACGAGGCATCCAAAATACTTGCTTTCACTTTCATAGATCTTCATAGTTAATCATTTATTTTTGTTTTTTCCATTTATTTTAGTTTTTCCTTCAATTTTTACAAGCTAAAAACCCATTGATTCATACAATCACATCGAYTTCAAATAATACCAATTTAGAAAGTTGAATGCGGCCACCAAGAAAGATCGTTTCCCTCTCCCATTTATTGACCAAATGTTGGACAAGCTAGCCGACCATTATTCCTATCGTTTCTTACATGAGTTGTCGGGTCACTTTAAAATCACAATTCCACCCGAAGATCAAACCAAGACGACTTTTACTTGCCCATTTGGAACGTTTGTTTCTCAACGAATGCCATTTSGGCTATGCAATACCCCGAAAACATTTCAAAGGTTGGACCCTCCCGACAAGGAGGATATGGCTATAGTGGATCCTCCCGTCTCAACTTCACCATGAGTAAGAAGGGAGTTCGTCGAGCTAATGACGTAAAAGAGGCGCTTCTTGGGAGGCACCCATGTTCTTTTCGTTTATTTCTTTTARTTTTACATTTCTTTCTTTCTACTTTCTTATTATATAAAAATCCAAAAACATTCAAAAAATTAAAAAATTAAAAAAAAWTTGTGTTGTCTTTTGGTTCTTTTTAATCCTTCGTTTTYTTTTAGTTTGARTTATGTGCATATTTTCTTGTGTTTTTGATTTTGTGTGATTTTCTTTTATAGAGTTTTGTTTTCCGACTTCAACCTTGGTCGGTTTGATAAGTTTGTAGKATTCATGGAGCCGGGAGAAACAAGCCATGCTCGGTTTTCTCTTGGATTGCTTGGATGCTTAAGTGGATCCCACTGAGCTCGGCCCAAACTCGCCCGATTAAGGAAGCTTCTATCTCACCCTTCTTTTACTTGATTTTCATTAAAATGCAATAAGGGCATCGCATGGTCTAAGTGTGGGGTGGGTAGGTGGTTAGGGTCCGGGTTTTACAAAGCATMATTTGTCATTCTTAACTCGAGCCTTGGCGAAGTGACGCTTACTAATTGTGCATTTATATGGTTAAGTCGTTTTTGTGTCTTGTGTGTTTATTACATTGTTGAGCAAGCACCACATACTTCAAAGTTAGAATAGTTTACTTGTCGGTTTTTTACATGTTTATGCCCTCTTGTGTAAGGAGTTGAATTTTTGTGCTTCGTCCAAAACCCGCCTATATATATATACTCAACATTTACTCGTGAAAAGATTGCAAATCTCTAAAAGCTCTTTTGATTTTGTCTCCAAAACTCGGTGCAAACTAGTGACTATCATTGTGTGAATTATCAGTTTTGCTTGCATCTTTATGGAAATTGCATTGAGGTGACTTGATATTGCTCTTACATGATTGAATTTGGAAATGACCTCGAGACACATATATCACCCTTATTCCGGCCATAGCCAAATGAACCCCCGAGCTGAATTTTAGCTCTTATATCTTCATAAATTGTGAGGAGAGAGAGAGAGTATGTTGTTACTTGACTAGAAATGTGTGGGAAATAAATTGTGGGTTTTGGATTTTGAGTTTATTATATATAAAAAAAATAAATAAAAAGAAAAAAAGGAGAACGACAAATAAACTCCAACACAAATCATGAAAAGTGATAAYCTTGAGTTTAAGCGAAAAGCCTAAGGTTTAAAACGTTAAGTTTAGTAAAAAGAAGTGAAGTTAAAAAAGRTTCTACGTGTTGTGAAACAAAAGTCGGAAAAGAGTGTGGGTGTACGAAAGGGTTTCAAATGAAAGTTTYGTAATTTGGGAAGGGTGAAGCGATTATAAGTTTCGAGTTTTAGAAGTTAGGGTTTCGTGTGTTATTGATCARGTTTGATCGTGTGTTAGCCACTATATCCATATATTCCATACCTTACCAAAGAGCCAACATTACAACCCGAAATAAAGACCTCTTTTGATTCTTATTTGGTCATGTACAATGGGTGATTTTGAGTTTCCAATTTGTGAAATCTTGACAAGGTGCATGCATTGTCCGATTTGAGTGTATACACGTCCCATATAAAARAAACACTTGAGCGAATTGAGTGAACACCCTCAAAATTCCATTTGAGAMGAAATCATCAATTCYGTTTTCATTTTAGAAAGAGTAATACGAYRAATGCTTGGCGATAACGAGTTTATGTTGATATTTTTATCATTCTAATAAGMATAAGCCAAGGATCTTTCTTTTTGCATAATGATCGTTTCATGTACATTCTCGATTCTTTTCGTTGTTCAAGGACGAACAKACCGAAAAGTGTGGGGTGGTTGTTTTGCATGTAATTGTGYTGTTTTTCTCWTGTTTTTAATTAGGGTTTAATGTTGTATATAGTGTTTTTTGAGTCGAGTTTTGTTAGGTTATTAGATTGTTTTCWCYTTTTATTGTTTTTGAGCCGAATGTGTACGATGTTGGKGAGGTTTGTGGGATTCTTGAGTTTTTATATTTAAAAWTWTTATCTCRTAGGTGGCCTAATGAATTAGATTCGRGCCAAGACYTGTCGGCATGCGCCTAGGTTCGAGCCAAGGCATTGAGGCCCCAAATCCGTGCCAAAATGAGAAAARCGAGCRGAAAGCAGCCCGAATCAACTAACATGRCAGTCGATCGAKTGAAGRAGCCCGAATCAACTGAAAACAGCCCAAATCGACAGCCRAATAGAGGCTAAGATGTTGGTGCTGCAGAGCAGTCGATCGACTGCCTTTCAGTCGACCGACAGGTAGTCGATTGAAACACTACCGATCGACTGCCTCGTCGACTTTTATTGCTCTTTCTAATGGTGCTTTCAATTTTCTTTAATTTTCATTATTTAAGTTTTCATTATCATGCATGCATAGTTGTACCTTAGGTTTCTTTGGTTGTACCTTGTTGTTTCTTTGCTTTTAATTGCTTATTTTGATTATTGCTCGCAATTTCAATACGGCATACGCACGAGGCATCTGAAATACTTGCTTTCACTTTCATAGATCTTCATAGTTAATCATTTATTTCCATTTATTTCCATTTATTTTAGTTTTCCCTTCAATTTCCACAAGCTAAAAATCCATCGATTCATACAATCGCATCAAATTCCGATAATACCAAGCCACACGAACCCCTTCCCTATACTACACCACTAAAAACTTTACCCTCAAATCCTTAAAACAAACAACGATCCCAAATTGAGTTTTTGTGGACAATCTTTCAGATGCATGATCGATGTACCTTTAATTTTCAATTTTTGTATAAATAAATCATTTTAATCTGAGTGCGATTCTCATTTTTATTGGTATTATGGCTTGATCTGGATTATTTTTGTTTCTCATTTTTTTTTATCAATTTGGTGTGTGGTTGTGCAATTTTGATATGAATTTTATGCCTGTTTTCACTACACAATTAGTTGGTGATTTCTAATTTGGGTTTGGGTTTCGATTCTAATTTCTAGATTTTTTTTTCATTTGTCTGTTGGTTCTGATTTCGATATGTGGTTTTTCTGCCATTTATTCATAGATTTGTGTCTTTTTATGTTGTTCATTTATATTAATTTGAGATCTATTTTTTATTTTTAAATATCTGCAGGCGTGTTTCATAGTTGATCTCAACTATTGATATCAAATATCTTGAAAAGAGATATGCAATTAAAGGAGAGCATCAACAATCGACATTACTGATGTAAATTCTTCAAAGTTCCTAACTTTTGGTGATGTGAAAAAAGGTAACCAAATTTTAGAATTGACAACATTTATTTCATCACCAGTTTCAATTTTGTTAATTTCATTACAATAAATTGTGTTGATGTTCTTTGATTGACAGAGATGATGAGTTTCGTATTAGATTAGCAATCCACAAAATTGAAAGATTAGGATATTAGTTTTAGTGTCAGGGGCGGATCTAGGGGGTGCCCCCTAGTCCGGGGCACATCCCAATTTTTAGTACTAATTTCTAAAGGAAAAATAAATAAAATAAAAATAAAAATTATATATATTTTGTTACAGAAAAATAAAATTAGGCTAGGGGTAAAGTTAATTTTCAATTTGGCTAGGGCTTGTTCACCATCCTAGCTACGCCCCTATTTAGTGTGCTAAACATATGAATGATTAACAGTTTTTGAAATACGTTATTGGCTTCATTGGTTATACGTTTCAGGCTGAAAGAGTTCTTTTTCCTAAATACTCATTAGTTTTAGAATTTGTTTATATGTTTAAGGGATGATTTAGTGTTTTTTCTCTCAGTGTGTATTTTGATTCCTACTCAGTTTCAGGATTTCTTTCCTCTATTTTGATTTTAATACTTGCTTTTGTCAGGTTGATGGACCTGTTCAGTCTTTTGTTTTAGGTAGTTCTTCCCTAATCTATTTTTTATTTTAATTATTTGTTTTGGTCTTAAAATATATTTGTTAACAAAATAAAATTTTGCATTAGTGATAACGATGGTTTGTTCTTAAAATATGAATTCTACTGTTGTGATACTATCGTGCATGAATTTGATTAATTTTAAACAACTTCTTCAAAACATAACTTTTTGTGTTAATCATAGTAAACAATTATAAGAGAAATACAGTTTGTTTCCGTTTCTTGATCCATACAATACGTTTTCAGTAAATATACGCTATGTTGATGGTTTTCAAGTGTCGAAGAAGATGTAATCATAATTTCTACGATTCTGTGTAATAGGAATGGCTCTGTTGGATTTCTTGATAATCTGAATAGAACGAATGTAGCTTTCACTAGGTAGTTATCATCACATTCATTTATAGGACTTTTTTTCGTTAATGAAAATAATTTGCTGCATTTATGAATTTCAAATCATTAGAAATAATTTTTCGTAAGCGTTAAGAAACACATTAGAAATTAATCAATTATTTCTTACCAATCCTTTTACACTTACATTCTCACCATTTTTGTGTTGTAGGTATAATCCTAACAAGTTCTGGGATAATGATGATGACAGTGACATGGAGATTGGTTTTGAAGATATTATGAGGGAGGTGAAATGCAGGTCAGTGAGCTTAACTGGATATTGTGTTGCACTAACATTGTTTTTTTGTTTTTTTTTAATAATCCCTTTTAAGTTCTAGATAATGTATTTTTTCCATTCCTTTTAGATGTGAATTTATGCTTATCTGTCGGCCTAGGAACCCCTTAGCCTTTTTTATTTTAATTTATTTTGAATAAGAACTCATGTTCATGGTTGTACATTATTGACATATTATGTTTTTACTGGCCAGTGCAAGAATTGCTCGACATGAGGATGAAGAACAGCTCTGCTTGATTGAAGAAGAGGAAAGAAGAGAATAGGTGCGTATGGCTAAGAAGCGCAAGCTCAACCATTAGTCATTGGAAAAAAATACTTGAGTTCTTCAGGAGGCCATTTGCAAATAGTCGGGGGAAATAAAACTCCGAGCACCTTGATTAAGTGCTTATGATGATGCGGTACACCATATGAGTTATCTCTTGATTACAATTTTTTTAAGTAACAGCTTGTGATGATCATATGGCATTGGGTTATTATATTGGTACCTTCATTTCAATGAGGTGGAGATTTTTATCAAACTATAGTGTTTGTAGTTTAGACTATTTCAATTATGCTTCTGTGTGACTTGGTTGTCCTTTTGAAAGCTTTTTTGCTTTTGTAAGTGTGTAGTGGGAAGGGTGGAAGGGAAAAAATTATTATGTTTGCATAAATAAGCTTTCTGTTTTTAGTTATCAAGTACTCTTGACCATCACTAATTATGGTGGTCGATATTTGGTCAAATCAGATGATTGATGGATGTTAATGTGGTGTGTTAGAATTGTGGCCTGATAGGTTGGATTGTATATTTCTTTTTTTGAAAATCAGGTGGAATATATTATTCAGGTAAGTGTCAAAAAATCTTGATCTGATGGGTTGTTATTATTTAAGGAAAAATTCCCAACTGCTCCATAAGAGATAAAATTTATCCCTACTAGTCCTACCAAGTCTAAAATTCCTTAAAAATCCTAAGTTGCTAAGTGTAAACAATATTACCCTGTGAGATCGGTACCCGTTTCTTTCTTATCAATTAACCGTAATTGAAGCAAAATCAAAAGTTTTAATTTCTCCCTCTCGAACAAAACTTGTCAACCCAAACTGGAAATGGGAATTCCAAACTGATTCGTAGAATCCTTCTCCGAATTGCAAAAACCCGTATAAACCCACTGATTTTCATTATACATTATGTCGCATCCTTTGAAGCTTTGGTCCAAATCAAACAACTACTCCCTGCGGATTTGGAAACTGGAAATTAAGATTCCAAACCGATTCCCTGAGGATTTGGAATTGATTCTCGAAGTGATTCTGGGCAGAGAAGTAATTAGAAAATCTCTTCAAATTTTTGTTGAAATGGTCAGTTATAAATAACCCTCGCAATATTTCGAGGATGGCGAAGAAGAAACATAATACTAAGTAAGTTGTGTAATTATTCCTAATTTTTCGTTATTTTTTAATTAGTTTGTAGTTTTTTTCTATTTAATTTGGAGAACGATAGAACCGAGTCCATCGAATGAATTAAACTACCATTGAATAAGTAGTTTGGAACTGAATCAGTAGTTTAGATTGTTCCTACATAATCCATCGATTGAATTAAACATAGTTTTTTCTTTTTTTGTTATGTAGTTTTGGTTTGTAGCTTGCATAATTAGCAAATGTCACTATGCTCTTTAATGTCATTTTGCTTACAAATGTCAGTTTGTAATTGATAAAATTGTTGTTTATGATGAATACTACACTCTGTCATTTTTGAAATTTGATACAAAATAAAAAACTAGTCTTGGAAAAATTAGTGTGTCCCCATCGTACTAAACTGTGTCACTATTTTGTAAAATACAAAACTATCATTCCAAAAACCAAAACAAATTTTGTTGTATGTTTTTCTATCCTTTGTAATTATTTTCTATTTAATTCATAAACTGTGGCTTTGTTTTATATAGTTTTTTTGAAATAGAATTAGTTTATGTAGTTTGGAATTATAGTTGTTATGTAGTTTTGGTTTCATTATATGTGTTATGTAGTTTTGTGTAGTTTGAAATTATAGGTGTTACGTAGTTTATGTAGTTTAAAATTATAAATGTTAGAAGACAGTTTAACAGTTATGTAGTTTATGTAGTTTGGAATTATATTTGTTTTGTAGTTTATGTAGTTTGGATTATAAATCCTAGACGGCAGTTTAACAGTTATGTAGTTTATGTAGTTTGGAATTATAGATGTTATGTATTGCGCTCTAGTTAAATGTGTTTGATTCTTCATTAGAAATTTAGCTTTTCTTATGCTTTGGTTATCCACACAACTATACACGAAGGAAGGGACGATAAATTTCGTTATAGGTTTTATGTAGTTTTATGTAGTTTGGAGTTATAGCTGTTATGTAGTTTATGTAGTTTGGAATTATACGTGTTATGTAGTTTATGTAGTTTGGAATTATACTAATACGGTGATTGATTGGTGCAAGTTGCATTGATTCTATATTTTTGGAGATACGAGTTTCGTAATAATTATATTATTAGGCTTATTATTCATATCATGGGCCATAATGTAGAAAATTTCTTTTGAGGTGCTGAGAATGTTGTGTGTAAGTTAAGTTGCCTACAAAGGACATGTTTATATTCTTATCTTGATAACCAGACATTATATAATGAAATGTAGTCTTTTAGAATATTGCAAATTATGCTGAAGCTTGTACAACTAATGTGTTCTAAGATGTGATTTAGAGGCCAATTGGCTGAGCCAAAAAGATTAATTTCAAGTGTAGCCCAAATTAGTGTAAATACATGATAATTCATTTTGCTGGCTCATGTGTTCTGGAGATCAGAAGTGGTGAATGAAAATATGGTAATAATTTTATTTTTTTTAAATCTTAAGTGTAATCTGTAATGGAGACAATATTGGACCGAACTGATCTTTCCAATTGTTCAGTTTTGAGGACCAATAAACCACTAATTTATTGTAGGGATGATTATAAAAAGTACACCCGAGTTTATTTCTTTTCGAAGTATTTTTGAGAAATTTAAAACTACTCGTGAAAAAATTCAGAAATATTCTTCAAAAACTCAAAATTACTCCATTCAACTTCAAAACTACACTTGAAAAATTCATAACTACTATTGAAAAATTCAAAACTAGTCAATTCAATTTTAAACTTCTTCAAAAAAAAATTAACTATTTTAAATTTAGACAACAATTTTCTTATTAGCCTTTGGCCATTAAATGGTATCATTTGTTTCTTTTAGAATTTATGTGAGCAGGTTAATGTTGGCATGTGTAGTGGTTACATTTTTCCAAATTTTTTACCTCTTAAAATATAATTGAAACCGAACGATTGGTTTCTTACTCAGGTACCTGGGGGGAAATGCAAAAGTAAACCTCCAGCTCTCAACGCAACAATGCAACTACTTGTTATCCCAGTTAATGGGTTACCTTCGCAAGGGCAGACGTAATAAAATCACAATGTTGAAATATTTTTTATTGAAAATAAGTAAACTACATTTTATTGAATGATATAAATGTTTGTGTGAGTTCTACAGGAATGACTGTGTGATGTTTACATGCTACTTCATGAAGCATTTAGTGTTGAACCAAGACTTTCCCGTGGACTTTGACAGTGACGTCATGAATAGGTTCAAGGCTGAAATCATTGAATCAATAGTTAGCGCTAGTTTGTGATAAAATTCAAAACTACGATATGTCGTCCAATCTAATGTATAGTTTTTTTTCCTCGACGAGAGCGACTGGTAGTTTAGTATTATTTTATGCACTAAGAATGGTGGTATTTCGAGGGGAATTTTTTGATTATGAACACACTTGATGTACGGATTTTTGTTGGCGACATTTCAAAATAATATATTATGTTGCATTCTAATTTATTTTACAATTTTATTCTCTTGTCGTTCAAAAGCTTTGGTATTTTTTGCATTATCTTGTTTCATTATGACCAATTGTCTCAGTTTATAACTACTTGAATACTATGTCAAATTCCGAACTACTTTGTTATGATTGCAAAATACCAGGTAATTCTATAATGAGATATATATCATTGTTTTGGGAATTGTGAACTACTTTGGTGTAGTCATTTGTGAATTTAGTAACTACTATAACAACTAATATTAGCATCTACATGACAAAAATATATGAAATGCTATTACGTGAGTAATTACAAACTAATATGTTAAAATTGCAAACTACTTTATTCAAATTGCAAACTCTACTAAACTTCTAAACTGGGGTGGAAGCGGGTCTGGTCAATAAGGGTGAAAACAGTTATAACTAACCCAAATGTAAAAACACATTATTATTGCTATCAGAACCTTTTGTGAAAGTTGGGCTTTGATGATATCAAAACCTTATTTTTACTTTTTCTTTGCACGAAGTGACAAGTATATACTGGAGTTTTCTTAACCCTGAAAAGGGGTCTATCCCTTTACCCAGCCAAAGATCTGGATTCACTACAAAAAATCTGACGTTTAGTGACGATTTTTTTTTCCACGCATAAAAATTCATCATAGTATGTTAATTAATAGTGACATTTTTTAATTTCGTCATAAAATAACACCCTTCTATGACAACATTTATTGTTGTCATAATTGTTTACCAATTTCATCACAAATACTTTTATTTGATGACGTTTAAATGAATTTTGTCACAATTTTGGGATGACAAAAAAAAAAGGTTCGAAAAACCCATTTTATGACAAATATATAATAAAATGTGACGAGATTTAGGTATCACTATAAGTTTCTAGTTGTGACGGAATCATTTTTGTCACTAATGTTCCCTTGAAGAATGGTGACGATATTTGTTGTCACAACAAGTTTCTTTTCATGACAATGCTACAATTTGTCATCAGTTCTAGAAAAATGACGACAACATTATTTTGACACGAAATAGTTCTTTGGTGATGTCAAATATGAATTTGTCATAATAATTTTATTTTTGCTACAAATTCACACCAGATTTAAGAGACTCTTCCGATAACAAATTGATAATAATTATAGATGATTTTCGGTATCACTGCATATTTATGTTATTAAAAGCATCATATTTCTCATTAATTTCTCTAAATGTGATGTTAATTAATTTTAATTACTATATATTGTATAATATTTGAAGTAATCAATAATATAAAAATAATAAAAATCAACATTAAGGAAATATATTAATTAAAATAAATAACTAAATTATGTATTTTGCACAATTAAAATAACAATATTAATAATAATATATTTGATTGAGACATTTATTTATGCTTGAACCTAATCTATGTTCCATGAAAAATGGTGACAACATCCATTGTCACAATAAGTTTCTTTT
>BMAC01000270.1:351387-371058 GCA_014905375.1 Phtheirospermum japonicum | reverse complement strand
TAAAGAGCTGGGATATTTTTGTTTCTTAATCATGACGATTAATAACCATGCGCCTCCTCGGATACCCCGCTCTGACATGCATTAAATGCACAGATCCCACGAGATCTTCTCCGTATAAATCGTGCCTTTTTAGGGAAGGGCTGCGATGTTCCAAATTCTACCCTGGCAATCATAATCATCAACATGTGTCCTCGAGTACTACACTCTAACACACATTAAATGCACAAATCCCGCCAAATCCTCATTATTCCTAAAAATTCATTTTCAAAGTATATCCCTTTCCCCTTCCTTCGTCATTCTTCAAATTTCAAAAACCTTTTCCGTTTGCGCATATCTTCAAAACACCTACGTATCCTCCTTTTCTTCTCAATCAAGGTTCAATCTCTCTAGAAAAACCAGGTATTTCTCTCATCTTCCTGTGCAATCTTTAATTATGTCAGCCTCCCTTTCCCTCTCTTTCTCTGCCTCTGAGGGTTCCCCGGAGAATTCAACATCTTCTATAAACCTGTCTTCCTCGGCGTCTCCACCGGCGGTGCTCCCATAAGAGCAACCCCGAGCTCTTCCTGGCCCTTCTCGTGACAATATAGCTTCAATTGTTAGCAACCAAACCCTTAGAAACATCCGCTCCAAATCTCCTATCTCCGACGATTTTACCTTCACAAACCCTTCCTCCAGTGAGAGGGCGTCGTGTGCTCCTCGTCATCATTTAACCTTCTTCGTAGACCAATTTCATGCGGGCCTGAGTTTGACGGTCCACCCTTTCATCCTGGTGGCATCCCGGATGTACCAAATTCCGGTACATCAATTAGTGCCTAACGCCTTTAGGTTTATGGCCGGGTTCCATCTGGCGGCCCAATTTTTTGGGATTACCCCCACGGCCCAATTGTTTTATTCCTTATTCCAAACCAAGAGCTCCTCTGGCTTCTTTTACTTGTTTGTCCGACCTGATGTCCGCTTCCTGGTCGGGATGCCTTCTTCCAACAAAGCATGGAAGAAAAGATTCTTTTTTGTAAAATGTTCGGGAGACTGTGGTTTTTCTCCTAACTCCATCAATGTTCTACCTCCACATACACACCTCTCCAAGGGAGACAGACCTCCCCGCCTGGACAAGAAAATTTCCACCTCTAACTAAAATGTCTTTCATTTGTCCCAACTTCTCAAGCCTGGTCTCCTGACTTTCTTTAACGCTCGACAAGAGAACGGGCTCTTGCCTCCTGAGATCGGTATACTCAAAGGCTAATCAGTCCCTTTATGATCTTTTTGTCATAATTTTTTAATTAACTCCTTTTATATGCATTTGTATTTACTGTGTGTTTTTATTTTTAGCCACTATGATGCAAGCAAGGCTAGCAGCGAGGCAGAAGAAGACTGTTGCAGGTGGTCAGAGGAGTCCTCTGGGTGAAACCGCGAGGACCTCCACCTCTCCATCCATCGAGGCAGCTTCCGCTCCGATGACATGTGAGGTCTAACCCAGGGTAACGGTGAACGAGCTCCCCGCTAGGCTGGTGGAACCTGTGGGGTTAGAGGAAACCCCTGGGCAAGAAGGAGGAGTCACTCCCGAGCCGACGGTCCGCCTCATCACTAACCTGACCTCTCCCTCGGATACTGAGGATGTACCACAGTTAGCCCCGTGCAAGCGTGCGCAAACTGGTGCTCGATCCGGCCCTAGAGCAGGCCCGAGCGTACCCCGTCATCCTAATCAGTCATTCTTCACCGGCTCAGTCTTAAATTATCCCGGAGACGTGGTGACCCAATTCGTGATGGGGCTAGCTCCTCCTGCTGACTGCCGAGTTGTGGACAAACTGTGTGATCATGAACTAATTGAGGCTTACTGTCAAGCCGAGGCTCAAGTAAGACCCTGTTTATTTTTCTTGCTTATAGTCTCCCTCCTTTTTCCTTCACTGCAGCGCTTGCTCACTTATTTCCTCATGTTAGGTTGTCGTGAGGAGAGCGTCACTTTTGGCTCGGGCCAGGGGGTCTATGCTGAATGCCGACCTGGCAAAGAAGTACGAGGCCCTGCAGGAACGAGAGAAAAGGCTGGTCTCCAAGGTAAAGGACAGCTATGCAGAAGCTCACAACGCAAAGGCGAAGTTGCAAGCAGCCGAGGCGGAGCTGGAACTGGTGAAGGCGGAATTAGAGATGGCCCAGTCTGATCTAGGGAAAACACGGGCTGAGCTCTAGGGGGCCAGGGAATCGGAAGTCAAGCATCGAGCCCTGGCCTTGCTCCACAAGCAAGAGCTTAAGGAGAAAATTCAGCGAGCTCGGGCTGAAGGGGAGGCTGATTGAGAGAGCAGAGGTCGAACCGAAGGGCGAGCAGAGGGTAGACTCGAATTCCTCAATTTTGAGGAAGGTCAGCGCCTGGTCCAGCGGACCAGGGAAACCACCCACCGATCTTTCCTGGGCTCCATTGAGCTATACAACATCCTGGTTCCCGAGGCCGAGGTGTTCTATCATTTTGGTCTGAACGCCCAAGCCAAGTGGTCTACTGAGAACCCGTCAGTCCCCTTTAACCGCTCCATCCCTTTAGCAACTCTGCCAGAGCCAACCAGCTTCTCTCATGTTATCGAGGATGACCGGCTCCATCAGCTAGGCGCCGCTGATTTTGCTGATCATATCCGTCAGGTCTTCTTCTCGTCTTCCTCAGCTTCCTCTCCCCCCCCTGGTCAGTCGTTGACGTTGGCCTTAACAACGATTGCGAACTCCCCGACCTTTGCCAACCTGGGTGAGCTGTAAGGCAATACTCAGTTTGAGAAGGATTTTGGAGAGGTTTCCAGGGCCGTGGATCCAACCGGCGGACAGCTGAACACAGCGGACTATGGAGTTTAGCTCAGGGTCTTGCATTTTTATCTTTTGTATTTGTGGGCCTGTAACTGTTGGACTAATTTCATTGTCTTTTCTGCTATTTTCTCTGTACATACTCAAGGTTTCCACGATTTCAGGAAACCCTAGGGTTGGCTATGCTTTATCCTTCATCTATAAAATCTTCTTTTCCCTGCATATATTTTTAGTATGGCTTCTTTTTTACTTGAGAAAATTGATGTTCTAAAAAGGAAAATCTTGCCCTTTTCTCTGAGACTGTCCAATTGTCTGATAAACTCTCTGATCTTCGTTCAAAATTATCTCAAGGATGTCGATTCTTAGAGAGTGAAAAGGCTGAAGAAACGCCACTACAGACGCGAGTGGGATAAACTCTGCCAGCTCAACATGCGACTTCAAGAGGAAAAGGCCGACCTTCTGGAGTCAGTGTGTCGCCTAACTGTTGCTGCCGGTGAAGCACATTCTGCATCTGCCCGGGCGGATGGATATCTCCAACGTCTTCATGAGACTGAACGCGAGTTATGGCGAGTTCGCCAAGTGTTAGCTTCCGATAAGAGGGCCTCCTCATCCTGCCCATGATTTCTACCCCTGATCTGGATCTATATGTCATCTGTTTTCTATCAATTAATCCATGTATTTCTCTTTGTATTTTCAATCAAGCTCTTTGCAGCATAAAAATAAATTCTCTTTTCTTCTTGCGTTTCAAGGTCGAGTTGTAAAGCGATATAGAGTGAACGTTTTTATGAATAATCATAGTTGGTATTTGTAGCCAATCAGATCAAGTAAAATGGGACGTCCATCCTTAACCAGACTTGGATTTTTTGATAATCAGGAAATTTTAGGACGTCCGTCCTTAGCCAGTCCTGGATTTTCTGACGATCAGGTCAGGAAAATTAGGACATCCGTCCTTAGCCAGTCCTGGCTTTTCTGACGATCAGGTCAGGAAAATTAGGACATCCGTCCTTATCCAGTCCTGGCTTTTCTGACGATCAGGTCAGGAAAATTAGGACATCCGTCCTTAGCTAATCCTGGCTTTTCTGACAATCAGGTCAGGAAAATTAGGACATCCATCCTTAGCCAATCCTGGCTTTTCTGACGATCAGGTTAGGAAAATTAGGACATTTGTCCCTAGCCAGTCCTGGCTTTAAGATCTGCATAACACAAACAAGTGCAATTCTAAATTATTATAAATATTTCAGCTTTATTTTTCATACATAATATTTCCGTAAATTTGAAATGTTCCAAGCTCGTGGTAGCTTGACCCCATCTAATTGTTCTAGCTCATACGCTCCCCCTCTTAGGATTTTCGTGACCTTGTAAGGGCCCTTCCAAGTAGCATCCGATTTTCCTTTCATTTGTCTTAAATCATTCCTGCAAAGAACCAGGTCTCCTACTTGGGAATTCCTCTTGACCACGGATTTGTTATAGGCTACCTTGACTCGCCCTCTCACATGCTCCATTCTTACGGTAGCTCTCTCCCTTTTCTCCTCTACCAAGTCCAGGGCCTCCCGTATCATAAGGTCATTTTATTCCTCATTAAAGTTCTGGACTCTATGGGTCTCCATACCGATCTCTGTAGGGACCACAACGTCCATATCATATACTAAGCTGAATGGCGTTTCTTAAGTGCCCTTCTTAGGGTTAGTCCGATATGCCCATAGGATTGAGCCGAGCTCCTCTACCCATTTCCTGCCCGACCTTTCCAATCTTGTTCGAATCCCCTGAACTAAAATTCGGTTGGTTACCTCGACCTGGCCATTAGCTTGAGAATGATAAACAGATGTGAAGTGCTGGTCAATCTTCATTTTAGCACACCATGCTCGGATCCGTGCTCCCATATATTGAGTGCCATTATCTGATACTAAAATTCGTGGAATCCCAAACCGACATATTATGTTTTCCATAAGAAACCCATTACCGCCTCTTCTGTGATCTTTGCCAAAGCTTCATCCTCTACCCATTTGCTAAAGTAGTCGATGGCTACGATTAGGAATTTATTTTGGGTCGGGGCCATGGGAACTGGTCCTACCAGGTCTATCCCCCATTTAGAAAATGGGAATGGAGAGCTCATTGTCGTGAGTTATTCCGCAGGCCTATGTATTAAGGGTGAGTTCTTCTGACATCTATCACACGCCCTAACAGAATCCTCTGCCTCCTTCCTTAAGTGTGGCCAAAAGTACCCCGCCCTCATGACTTTGCTTGACAGAGCTCTGGTACCCATGTGATTGCCACAGCATCCCTCATGGATTTCTTTAAGGATATGAGTGCCCTCTCTCGGGCTTAGGCATCGCAATAGAGGTTGCCTGAATCCTCTTCGAAATAGCTCTCCCTTTATCAGGCAGAAACGGGATGACCTGATCCTTACTTTAGCCGCTTCCCTTTTGTTGTCCGACAGCTCTCCTCTCTTCAAGTCTGCTTTGATAGGAGAGCGCCAATTTATTTCCTCATCCACCGAGCATATCTTTTCTTCCCCGAACTCCTGGTGGGCCATTAATAGGGTGATCATCCTCTCCTGGCAATCTACTGATGAGCTGGCTATCCTGGCTAAGTAATCTGCTCGTTCGTTTTCCTCTCTGGGGATTTGGAGGATAGTCAAGGTCTTCATACCATTGGCTAATTCCTGAAAGTGGGCTAGATATTTGCGCATGTGCTCTTCTCTTGTTTCAAATTCTCCGTTTATCCGCCTACACACAAGTTGTGAATCAACTCGTGCACATATTCGCTCTTCTCCTAAATCCTTCGCTATCTGAACACCCCTTAACAGAGCTTCATATTCTGCCACATTATTGGATAACGGATAATTCATCCGCACTGCATATTCAGTTGTTACACCCATCGGGTCAGTTAGCACAATGCCTGCGCCATAGCCCAAGCTTTCTACCGATCCATCCGTCTGAATCGTCCATTCCCTCTCGTCCTCGGGAGAGCTGGTCATTTCTTGCATGAAATCAACCAATATCTAGGCTTTGATGGCTGTCCTGGCTTCAAAAGCAATGTCAAACTCGCTGAGTTTGATTATCCATTTTACCAGTCGTCCCGAGACCTCTGGTTTATCCATGATGGCTTTTAGAGGGAGGTTAGTTCGTACCGCAATGTTGTGCAAAATAAAATAAGGACGCAACTTGCGTGTTGTTCCTACCAGAGCTAATATGGCCCGCTCTACCTCCACATATCGAAGTTCAGTATCATGTAAGACCTTGCTCCAGTAATAAACCGGATTTTGTATTTTTCCTTCTTCTCTGAGTAAGACCGTGCTCACAGCCTGTTGTCCGACAGACAAGTATAAGATCAAAGGTTCTCCCTGAAGTGGCTTGGTGAGTAGTGACATGCTGGCTAGATGCTCTTTCAATTTCTGAAATGCCTCTTGACATTCTTCATTCCACTGAAACCTGGCTTTTTTCCGTAAGTCCTGGAAGAATGGTAAACTCTTCTCAGCGGAACGTGAGATAAATATACTCAAGGCATTAATCCGGCCAGCCAAACATTGCATGTCCCTAACATTCTTTGGGGGCTGCATATCCATAATGGCCCTAACCTTTTTTGGGTTGGCCTCGATTCCCTTTTCTGTAACCATGTAGCCTAAAAATTTTCCAGCTCTTACCCCAAACGCGCATTTCTTGGGGTTGAGCTTCATCCCATATTTTCTCAAGGTACCAAAAGTTTCCTTTAGGTCATCCACGTGTCTGGCTACCTTCGCACTTTTAACTAACATGCCATCCACATACACCTCCATGTTTCGTTCGAGCTGGGTTTTAAACATTTTGTCTACCAACCTTTGGTATGTGGCCCCTGCATTCTTGAGCCCGAATGGCATGACCACATAACAATAGGTCCCTTTTGGGGTTATGAAACTAACCCGTTTCCAGTCCTCCTCAGCTAGCCTGATCTAATGATACCCTTGTGAAGCATCCATCATGCTTAACAATTCACAACCGGACGTAGAATCAACCAGCTGGTCTATCCTTGGGAGCGGGTAATGATCTTTAGGACAGGCACGATTGCGGTCTCTAAAATTTATACACATTCGCCAATCCTCCTAGGTTTTAAGAACCAAGACCGCATTAGACAACCACTCTGGGAATTATATTCCTGAATATGCTTAGCCTTTAGCAATTTCTCTACTTCAGCTTCAATAATCGCCTCCTTTTCAGGTGAAAAGCTACGTTTCCTTTGCTTGACGGGCTTCTCTTACGGGCTGATATTGAGGCGATGCTCCGCAACTGCTGGATCTATCCCTACTAGATCTTGAGGAGACTAAGCAAAGATGTCGGCATTATTTCTTAAAAAATGAACCAGGTCTACTAGGAGCTCTAGGCTCAAAGTTGTCCCTACATTTAAAACCCTACTATCATCTCCTGGGACCACCTCTACCATCATCAAGCCCTCCTCTCGCTGGGCTAGGTCTAGTGTTGTGTTCTCTATTCTGGCCCTTTTATTCCGCCTTTTTTCTTCATTACGCCAAACACATTCAACATATGTTTGTTTGGATGCGTACTGGTCACCTTTAACTTCACCTGTTCCATCCTGTGCCGGAAGTTTCAATTTTATATGGTACACCGAGATAACTGCTTAGAATTGGCTCAGGGATGGTCGTCCCAGCTTAACGTTATACGAAGAGGGTGCATCCACTACCAGGTAGCGGACCAACCTGGTCTGCCTGAATGGACCTTCTCCCAGTGTTACGAGGAGATTTACCGCTCCTAATGGTTTTAGGGATCCTCCTGCAAAACCAACTAGGAATGTGGTGACCTCCTCCAGATCCACTTTTAAGTTCAGTTGTTTGAAACAGTCATAGAACATGATGTCGGCTGAGCTGCCTGTATCCACAAATATTCATCTTTTGATATAATTAGCAATGGTGGTTGTAATAACCAGAGCATCCATGTGAGGGGACAGGATGCCATTTTCGTCTTCCGACCCAAAACATATGTTTGGGCTCGGCACCAACTGCCCGACCTCACTTGGCTTCCTCGACAGATCTTTTGCAGCGTGAACATAGATATTCTGTGTTCGCTTGGAATGCTCATCCCACTCTCCTCTTGTGATCATGAAGATTTCTCCTCGTACCTCTTGCGTCTGGTCAGCCTGTCTTCCGCCACTTCGCCCGCTATCCATACTACGTCTATTTTCCTGAGGTCGATCCTGTCTGCGAGAGTCAGACCTGGGCTCCTCCCGTCTCATCCGTACGAATTCCTTGAGGTATCCCGCCTGTACCAGTCTTTCTAGCTCCTCCTTTAAGTGAGTGCACTGATCTGTATCGTGGCCATATTCATTGTGATAGTGACAAAAACGATCGGATCTTTCCTTCTTCGGCTTTTGGGAGTAGGTCTTTGGCCAGTTCAGGTCAGAATACCTTTCGATTGCTTGCAAGATCTCCCCCTGTGGTGTGTCCAGGGGTGTGTATCTGTCGAAGCGAGGTCGTCCTCTGACCAGATCAGGGTTGGATTTCTTTACTGTTATCCTCTCCTCTCTATCAGATCGTTCTCTCTTATTTTCCCCTTCATCCTTGATTTTCAGGGCTTCCTCCAGATGAATATACTTTTCCGCTCTATCCAAGAGCTCGCCAAATTTCAGAGTCGGCTGCACAACCACCGACTGAAAGAATTCTCCCTTCCTCAGCCCCTGGGCCAAGGCATTGACAGGATTTCCTCGGACGCCGATGGAACCTCTAACTTTGCATCCGTAAATCTCTTAATGTACGCCCGCAAGTCCTCATTCTCTCTTTGTTTTAAACTGAACAGCTCTAGGGGCATTTTCTAATATTTCTTACAACTGGTAAATTGGTGCAAAAATGCTGAGCTGAATACATCAAAATTGATGATGGAACACGGGGGTAACTGGCTGAACCAGAGTTGGGCTGCCTTTGTGAAAGTTGTCAGGAAGACCCTGCACTTGACATAGTCAGAGAATTTATGTAGAATTATCGCGTTCTCGAATCGACTTAGATGATCCCATGGGTCCGTCGTTCCACTGTATTCAAAACCCATGGACCGATAAGAGGCTGGAAAATCATCACGCATAACGGCTTCAGTGAATGGAGTGCCTCTTCGCTTTGGTGTCGTACTTGTGCCCGCCATACTCCTCTTTACATCCCTGACCTCGTTTTGCAAATTCTGCATCTGCTCAGTGAGGTCTGGGTTGGTCTTGCCCAATGTTTCGCTCTCTGAGGCCGATGGACTATCCTTTTCATCATGAGCAGGGGTTCTAGCCCTGCGTTGATTTGCTCGTAGTGGCTCCGTATCCGGTGGTGAAGTCGCCTTATGAGGAGGTGTCGAAAGTTCAGCAAATTTCCTTTCCACAACTACCTCCACTGCCTTGTCGATGAGGTCAGATAACTGCCTCAGAAAGGAGTCGTTCAGCAATCCGCCTTCAGTTTGTGTAGATCCACTAGGGGGGCTGCATGACGCTTGGTCCAGCTGCCGCCGATGGTCATTTTCTTGTCAGCCCCGTCGTTTTTAGCATGGCCATTGGTGTGGCAGAGCTTGGCGTGCCACCCAACTCCGCCACTAGATTCCGCCGAAGTCCATTGGAAGCAATATGTTATCTCACGTCTTAGCCTTGAGTTTTCCACAGACGGCGCCAATTGTTTCACCCAGAAAATGAACTGGATTGAGTTTGTGCCTTCTCTTGAGATTCCCACGACCTGTCTCACACAAAACACGTCAGGAAGGACCACCGGGGGTTTTCCGGTGGAAACCTCTCTGATGCTAAAGTCAGTAACCGTTTATTGGAGTAATATGGAATAAGAGAATAATATTTAGAAAATCATACCCTTCTCTACCTTAAGGCTGGGGTGTTTATAGTTTTCTGCCCGGTGGGGCCCTTCCTGGGATCTCGAAAATAAGATCCGCGAATCTCGGGCCGTTACATGGTCTGACCTGACCTAGAAACTTCCCTTCGGGATACAAGTCAGTTCTGTCCAGTAGGACCCTTTCCAGGATCCCGGAAATAGAATCCGTGAATCTTGGACTGTTACATGGTCCGTCCTAACCTAGAAGCTTCCCTTCGGAATACAGGTCAGGTCTGTTTAGTGGGGTCTTCCATTCTTAATCCTGACACTCCCACTAAGGTCAGGCCAATTTCAGTTAAGCCGCGACCCGCAGCCTAGTCCTGTTCAGGTCAGGCGTTCCAGCTTATCTCAACCAGTCTCTGCCCAGGATTCGGGGGAGCCCTACACCAATTTAGGTCATACCAGTTCCATTCTCGTAATGTATTTCTTAATGATAATCATCAACATGAATATCATCAAACTTAACAAGGCTCGTTTCGCTCTTAGTCCATACTGAGCTTTATGACTTTAATCAATGTGCCACTAGGCATCAAGACTTTGTCACATATAAATATCAATTCAGTGAATAATTATCTATTTCTCGACAAATTCTCACGTTCTACAGAAATATTTGAATGAAATACTTTTCATTCTACATTATTTGCTAGATATGTTACATTATATCTTAATAGTATACGTCTGAACCTTGTATGTGAATGTTTGGTAAGTAAACTCAATTACATTCAATGCTTCAGAATGAAATACAAGATTTACCAATAAGTCAATAATAATTAAATCAGGCCACATCACATAAATCTAACTCAAATAAACTTTAAGACCAAATAGTCTAGTATGAATGATTGATTATACTTTCACAAGTTCTTTTGTAAAGTAAGAAACAAACATATTATACCAATCAAAATAGAGGATATCCATTGACTAAGCAAGGTTATTGGGAGAACCTCCATGACTTCTACCATGACCTATAAATATCACAAACTCTTACATCTCTTACCTTGTGGTTCATTCTTCCCACATAGGTAGGGATATTCAATAAATTCACGAACTCTTTACTTGTCTTACCTTGTGGTTCATTCTTCCCACATAGGTAGGGATCAATATGTCTCTTCCCCTTACTTTGAGGTTATTTCCACTATTCATATCGATCCTAGATAGTCTCAAGAAATCTCCTTATCCAGAGGTCTAACATTGTAATATAAATAACACATTAGTACAAAAAACATATTCTAGAACAGACATTCTAGAACGCCTCAGGTAAAGGCGTTCTAAAATATCATCCGGTGGCATTTTCATAATAAAAAAGTCATATACTAAAACGCCTTTAAAAAAGACGTTCTGATATATTTGATATCTAGAACGCCTTTAAAAAAGACGTTCTGGTATATTAGATATCTAGAACGCCTTTAAAAAAGACATTCTGGTATATGCAATTATTTAGAATGTCTTTAAAAAAGTGTTCTAGTATATCATATTATTTAGAATGTAGTTTAAAAAGACGTTTGGATTCTGGAATATAATAATTTCTTTTTATTTTGTCTCAAATCCCGTCTATTTTCCCTTGCACTATCTCCCTTCCTCTCCTCTCATCCAAATCCATCTCCCTTCGAATCCTTCAAGACGGCGGACCCGGCGACTAGAAACGGCGGCATCATGTAGGCGTGGTGATGGCATTTGTGAGGTGGCTTGTCTGGTTCATTGTGGGGGTTGTTGGGCGGGTTTTCTAGATCAGAGATCTTTTGATAAAGCAGCTTGACTCCACATAGGCTAGCCCTCCTCGCTTGCATGCCTTGTGGCAAACTAGACGCCCACGACTGATAGCGCAAGGCCAACGGCAGCGAGGCTGACTGGATTTGACGGCCGGAAATGACGGTGAGCGCCCTACATCGGGACGAAGACGGTGATTCTCCGCGCGGGGAGGCAACCTGACTCTTGGTGCTAGGTCCGTGCGGTCGGGCCTTTTGATTTTGGGCTGCGAGTTTGGGAAAAAGGTGGCGATGGGCGCGGGCTCACGTCATCTTCGATTTGCAGGCGGCACCATTGTTGGGGGTGGCAGTGGATGAATTGTAGTGGGGGAGGATGTTGTATAGGTCTGTTTTTGTTCAGGTTCCTGATTGAGATGGTGGGACGGGTTTCCGGCAATTGTTGGGTTGTTCTAGGTTTCGACGGCCTTTCGGATGACAGAGTAGGCGGCCGAAAATGGTGGTGACAGTGGCGATTATTGGGTTGGTTCATCTTTTTTTTAATTCTGAAAATGTAAATGGTGTTGGTGTTTAATTCGTCGTTTCAAATGCAGAAAACGAAAGAGGACCGTCAAAAGCAGAAGAAAGAGAAGGAAGAAAAGATTGTTGACCCGAACAAACCGAAGAATCCAGCTTCTTCATATATTCTTTTCAGGTTTGTGCTATATTCCCGATTATTATCTTACTTCGAAATTGTCGATTAATTGTGAACAAGTTTTATTTTAATTTGTGCAGCAAAGAGGCGAATTCGAAGCTTCGCTATCGTTGTTTTATACGCTCGGAGAGTCATTGAGCAATGATGCGATGGGGAGTAGTACTGGTCTGCTTGGGGAATTGGTGTCGATGCTTTTATCGACGAGGTTTCCTTGCCACTCCAACAGACTCGTTGTGCTTGTGTATTTGTAGACGATAACGAGATATGTGAAGTTTGGGTCAGAGAATACACAGTATATTCCGATGACGTTGGGAGCGTTTCTAGATGAGAGAGGTATACGCCATCCGAATGTCAATGTGAGTCGACGGGCGAGTTATCTTTTCATGAGGGTTGTATATTCGGTTACTATCACTTTTTTTGGTTATTTGCAACACTAATGAAGATGTTTAAATGATATATAAATAGTGTTCTCAATTTTAGATATGCGCATAAAACAATACATAGATTTTGAAATCCCCATCAACATCAAGAACTAATGAAGGTGTGCTGAGATATCTAAAATTCAGCTTTTCATAAACACTTACCGAAAGAACTAAAGTTTTAAGAAATTTGAAGCTTATCTGAAGCATAATTACTGCCTTGGTTTGGATGAGGATTAGGCTATTAATGACCAGATAGGAATTGGTGTTTGTTTAAAAAATTTGTTACGAGAATCTGTAAGTTGTTGGAAAAAACTTAAGACTTTAAAGACGGGCTTATCTTGAACGTGTCTCCACGTCATATTGAGATAATGCTAAATTTAATCTTCGTAACTAACAAATGATGTGCCTTCCCTTTAAGTATTCTTCCTTCTGTATTCTCTGCAAACAACTTGTTTTACTGAGCTTTGGCAATGAGGTAGGTTCCTCGAGCCTCTTACTATCAGAGCTATATTAATCAAATAATTTCTTATCATTCAAATAAACCACTTATATCTACTTTTGACTAAGCCTAATTTTGACAGTTCATTTATTAGAGAATTACAAGTTATAACATCATTGATAGTGAAAATCTCCTCCAATTGTTGTGTTTTTCGTTTTTGTTTTTTTTTTTCTTGTGTTTTTTTTAATGCTAGATGTTTCTTCTAATGGCCTAAAACTGTTTTTGCCTTTTATTTAACATTTCTGGCAATTTGCAAGTCTTTTCCCCTTGTGATTTCTACATTACATTTCTTAACAGCACATTTTTTAACTTATCTTTCTGCTGATATAGTGGCAGATCAGCAAAAAACTGACTTGACTCCACATCCGAAGAAGGCCTGGATGGCTCGTTTCTCTTCCAACTGCGATAACCCGACCAATGAAGAGGTGATTCTCATTAATACATCCCGGTCTCTATATTTCTGATTTATTTTCCGAATTTGGGATATTCTTAGCAATTGAAGAATTTAACTTTCATATCCAGGAAGAGTAACACCATTAGCAGCAGAAGGATATGATCTTCATCAAGCGAACAACAAGGAGGGGCATGTTGAGAATAGTCCTGTACAGAGTCAAGCATTGTCCGAGAACAATGTTCCCAGTTCTTCGAAACCCGAAGGATCTTGAGAGAGTGGTTTGTAGTTACAAGGTCCTTCAGCTCCAGAAGCAAATAAAAAGGTAAGATCTGGTAAACCGCCTACAAATATAATAACTACAATAATAACAACATCAACAACAATATTACAACACCAATGCTTGAATATAATGCTTCGTGTTTACAAATATGTTAATTAACTTCTCATTTGTTCCTTTTTAAGGACACTTCATGGTCTGGGACTCAATGGAAGCCTTGGCTTTCAACTCTCCAATCTAAAGAGTCTGAAGCATCTGTAAGAAAAATAAATACAAAAACTACCTCAGAACTTTAGCCTAAATTACAAAAGAACCCAATAATTTTTAAAAATTACAAATATCCCTAAGAGAGATATTTGTAATAAATTGTTATAAGACTAATGAAACCTCAGGGGCAGATTTTTAACCATCCCTTTAGTTAATTTTGTTTTCTTGATCCAGTAGTATGTGGGATAAAGCCCTTGTAACCTATTTTTTAATTTGGTTTGGTTAGGGACCTAAGTTCAAATAACATTGAAGGCTCAGTCCCCTACGGTTTACCTCCTAATCTCACAAACCTGTAAGATACTATAAACTCAGCTTGTTTTTTGTTGTCTTAATAACTCATGCAAACTGCACATATGTTTTACAAGTATGACTTCAATGAATACAGAAACTTAGCTGAGAAAAAGTTTAGTCAAAGCCTTTCATACTCATTCAAGAATATGAAACACCTCCGCCATCTGTAAGTATATATACAACTTTCTACTTTTATGAATTATTGTTATGATCCTTGAATTTGAATAACCTCATTAATCAGCTGTATCTTTTTGTTATTATTCTTATTTTCTTTATTAATTCTATGTCATACTGTACTGATTTCAGGAATCTAAGCCACAACTTCTTAACTGGACCCTTGGGTGATGTGTTTAATGTCCTTGAGAGTTTAAAACTACTGTATGTTTTTTTTATTGTTAAATGCAAACATGCAAATTGAGTTTATCAAATTTTCAGTTGTTCTGAAAAAAAATGCAATTCTTTTTCGCCAGGGACTTGTCGTTCAATAACTTCACAGGAGATTTGCCAACCCCATTCGAATCTTTGACAAACCTTACAGGCCTGTGAGTATAATGTTTTCTTTTTTTCTTTTTTTTTTTTTCAATTCTCTGAATGTTCATTATATGTACTTGTCACAAATGCAAGAACTGATAAGAGTTAATTTCAGGTTTCTGCAGAACAATCAGTTTACTGGATCAGTAATTTTCTTGGCCAATATGTATGTCCTATAATTTTTTTTAATTATTATTATTAATAATTTATTTTGATATTTTTTCAATCCACATCTCACACGATCCGTTTTCAGGAACATCGAAGACAACCATTTTAGCGGTGTTATTCCAGAACATTTCCAAACTATACCCAACCTGAGGTACACTTGTCAAGTTATTAGTGTTCTTATACCAAATTTTGTTTCTTGTTCGACTTTTACTCGCAAATAAAAACACTTTTACTCTTTATTCAGGATCGAAGAAAATAACTTTGTAGTCTTCTTAATTCTGATGCTAATCATTTTTCTTAATTTTATACACGCAAATAAAAACACTTTTACTCTTTCTTGGGTCTTGGGGGGATTTTTTTTATTTTTATTTTTATTTTTCTTGGGTTATGTTTGGTGTTGAAGATATCATCTTCCTTCTCATCAGCTGGTGAGCTATTCAGATTTCAAGATTTTGGCTTTTTTTACTTCTTGATCTGAGTTTGTGAGGAAAAAGTTGCCCTTTTTTTCTTTCTTTCTTTCTTTCTTTTTTTTCTTTTTCCTTTTTTGTTTCATGTGTTAGAAACTTCAGTTTTGATATTTGTGGAGCAAACAATTGAGAGGTCTCCAAATGCACAAAAGGTCCACTGGTGAGTCTGACATGGTTTTTTTATACTTTTTACTGCTGGTGATTTCTTGGTTTTTCTTTTTCCCTTTTCTTTTCTATTGCCCATATGAAATTATTGGTTATATGTGCTGTCTGCCTATCTCTGTGATAGATTTCTTGGTATTCATATAATAATGTGATGTGGGTTTTTGGATTTTGAATTTTGATGCCTCTAGAGTTATTCTTTCTTCAAAGAGAAAAGAAAGACAAAACGAGAACCTTTGTAATGGCTATGCTTATGTTCTTGATCTTAATGGAAAAAAAAAAAGAAATAAGTTGTTCTTCTTTATAGAAAAATCTCCACCTTGTGAGTTGTCTGTCATGTGCTCTTATTTTCGTAAATTGTCTTTAGGTTAAAAGATGTGCTGAGATGTCCAGAAAACTTCGTTTTTTCAAAGATCAGATACATAAAGCTGGTTTCTCAACCTGACATTGAATTAGAAGAATTAGAGGTCTCTCTCTCTCTCTCTCTCTCTCTCTCTCTCTCTCTCTCTCTTCTTCGTGTTGTTGTTGTCGTTGTCATCATGATTATTATTATTTTTGCCTCACCTGCTTACAAATGAACATATTTATGCTATAAATACCTTTTCTTTTGCTTTCCATGCAACTAATTTGGACTACTTACAATCTTTTATTTTAGGTTCGACTTGCTGATCATGAACACAAGCTGATTGAAATGGACGCTAACAGTGAGAAACTGCAGCAAACATATAAGATTTCTATGAATGTCATTATTTTGAAATATTTTTTTGCTTGTAAATTGGATAATGATATATTTTGGTTATGTTGGTATTAAGTTTGTGATTATATTTCTTTTAATGAGTTTTGGTGTATTTGTTGGTTAATTAGGTATTAATGATTTTAGTGTATTTGTTGGCAGGTATTTTATTTAATTTTTTTTAACTACTTTCTAGAACGATTCTACAAAAAGTCATTCTAGAAATACATTATCTAGAACGGGTTTACAAAAAGTAGTTCTAAAAAATCACATTAATCTAGAACGCCTTTTCAAAAGGCATTCTAGAAAATAAACTTTCTAGATCGCCTTCGCGAAATAGACGTTCTAGAAAATACACTATTTAGAACGCCTTTTCGAACTGACGTTCTAGAAAATAAACTTTCTAGAACGCCTTCAGGAAATAGACGTTCTAGAAAATACACTGTTTAGAACGCCTTTTGAATAGGCGTTCTAGAAAATTCGACATTCTAGAACGCCTCAAAAAGCTGTTTTGGAAAATTAGATATTGTAGAACAGCTTTGTACAGAACGCCTGGGCAGGGCGTTCTAGGATTACTAAAACAGGGCGTTCTAGGAAACTGTTTCTGCACTAGTGATAATATCATGTCTCTCAATGACTTATTATCATAATTAATGTTATACAAGTGCATCAGTATGTTTGCTCAAGTGGAAAAAAACAGAGTGAGATCCTATCTCTTAATTATTTATTGTCATTTAAAATGACTTTCTTTTTCACATATGGTAAGACATGTTTTTAGTTGCAACATATCAAAGTCATTGACCCTTTTTAGCAAGCAAACAAATTTCTTTTCACTAAATTCTTAGGCTTGGACGTAGGGTTTCATAAAATTTCCAAAATACTCATTTAGAGCACATCCCAAAATTCATTGAAAGTTTGTAACTAAATATACTTTCAACATAAGATCGGGGTCAATATGAATTCTCAAATTCATTAGAGAATTGACTTTGGTTTAGTTTGACAATTCTTTCTCAGTTAGGGGTTGGTGGATGATATTATAGTGGAATTGTAGTTCTTCTAGTTTCCACATCGACCAATGATGGTAGTACTCAATTTCTTTTGAGTATATTAAATTGTATTTAGATTGAGTTAGTTCAATCAATTTTTTTAGATAATGAATTTGAAGTATGTCATAATCTTTCTTTGATATCATGTGAATATACTTTATCACAAGACTTATTTATACAATTTTAAGTATGTCATAATCTTTCTTTGATATCATGTGAATATACTTTATCACAAGACTTATTTATACAATTCTCTATCATTCATGAACTTTCATTATCATGAAAATATGCAAATGTACAATCAATAATGCATATATTGAAAGTAGTTTATAAAATCAACTTGAAGAGAATTACCAATATAAATGAATCTATCAATTCATCGAGAATTACCAACATACATGAATTTATCAAGTCATCGAAATTCATGATTAACTAAACATATGCAAAATCATGATCAATCTCTCATCTAATCATGTAAATAACTTTATTTACGATTTCTAAATAAGAAATCTAATAACATAAGTAATAATATATTATTTACTCTAGGAATATCTTGCAAAATTTCTTTTTTGAAAAAACTAGAATTTTATTTCAATAAGATAGGACGGGGGGGGGGGGGGGGGGGGGGTCGAGTCCCTACACGACCAAATTTCATCATGAGAAATAAATTTGGGGGGGCCGAATCCCCTACACGACCGATCACGACGAATCATGATTTGAGAATCTTCTGTTGGATGGTTTGATAACATTTCTTGACTCTCTCATTTTTCTTTACCTTCATTTCTTCAACTTCCTTGGTCTTTCCCTTACTTTTGTTTTTTCCCTTGGTGGCACGCAAGGAGTATACGATGGTTTTGGAAGGAGCGGAATTTTCCTCAGAGTCGGATTCGAGGAGGATAGTGGTGACGGCGTAGTTTGCCGAGTCGGAGAAGGTGCCGACGGCAAACCCATCGGCAAGGAGGGTTTGAAGAGGGGAGGGGGCTGACGATAGAATGGAAAGAGGATTAGCCCGAAGGGGGGGAAGAGAGGTTGGGCCGAGCGCGCCGGAGTCGGGGCTGGAGTAGAGCGGGCCGGGCTGGGCCAGACGAGGGGGCGGACTGGGCTGTGTGGGCCAGGCCGGGCTTACTGGATTGGGTTTGACGGGTTGAAGCCTGACTAGGCCGGTCGAGGAGGTCGGGCCGGGCCGAACTGGGTCGGGTTTTTCGGGCCAGACTGAATGAGGGGACTGTTCGGGTCGGGTCGGGTTGAGTATGTCAGGTCGGGTTGGCCCTGGTCGGGCTGGGTGGGTTGGTCAGGGTCGGGTTTTTGGAGCCAGGGTGGGGTGGGTTTGGGTGCTGGGTTGGGTGTGTTGCAGGTTGGGCTGGGTTGAAGAGGAGGGTAGTGGGCTGAGGGCTGGGTTGAAGAGGCAAGCGGGCTAAAAGGTTTTGGGCTCAAATGGGCTGCAGATTTAGGAAGGGCCAAGGAATGAGGGAAAAAAGAAAAAGAATGGGCAGAGGACTTAGGAAATAAAGTAGCCAAACCTGAAGAAGAGCCCAAAAACCAGTTTGGGCTGGGAATGAAAAGAGGCCTAAATCTAGAGCCCAATATCGGGTCGGGCCGAGTAGGGGAGTGAACAGTAGACGGATCAGTAGGAATAGGAGCAGTTTTAGCAGAATTTTCTGGTCTCAAAGCAGCATTCTTAACATAGCAATTTTCTTCAAGATGACCGAGATGTCGACAAAACGGACAGTAATGCGAATTTTCTCGTATTCGACATCAAGCTCTTTTCTCGTCCCATCACAATGAACGACAATTTTTCGAAGACGAGTTTCTTCTAAATTGATACCGACGCAAAACCGAGTGAAGTCCCCCCGAGTTTTTTGAAGCATCGGTCCGTCCGGTTTTAGAGAATCTCCTATTAAACTGCCGATTGTTCTTAATGACTCCAAATCAAACCATTCAATAGGGAGATCCCATATACGAACCCAAACCGGCACAATTGAAGGTTCACTCTTGAAGTCGAAATTCGGTGACCATTTAAAAATGCGCATGGGAAACCCCCAATCTTCAACTCTCGTCTCATCCATAACTTCATAAACCACTGTTCACCAATGGCACTAATGACAACGTGTCGAGAATTTATGTAAGTCACTTACAGCCCACACATCCAATTTTTGCAAGGTACGAGCGAAGTACCTGATTTTTCGGTTTTCCGAAGGAGAACTTTCCTGACAACGGCGTGTTCGAAATCTGTCGAGGCTTGCAAGCGTTCTGAGATAGAAAAGACGGCTCCGGTATGTCGAGAGACTTGTTAACAGAGCCAAGAGTGTGATTTTTTTTTCGGCTTGTTTGTCGTCACCGCTTCGACAAACGATTTGGGGGGGGGAGGCTGTCGGGGCTGGACGGGCCGGAAACCGGGGCGGACTGTGCACTG
>BMAC01000270.1:313533-333091 GCA_014905375.1 Phtheirospermum japonicum | reverse complement strand
ATCTAGTCGATCGACTGGTGTGTAGTCGATCGACTGTTCTATGGCGGTTAACCGGGTTTTTTTAAAAAAAACACAGACCAGTCGATTGACTGGTCGTTAGTCGATCGACATACCAATCCATTGACTAGTGTGTAGTCGATCGACTGATCTGTGAATTAGCCGTTGAAAATCAACGGCTGAGATCAACTAGCCGTTGATAATCGACAGCTCAAATTCAAAAGAAATAACCGTTGGGCGGTTAACCGGTCTAACCGCTGGTTGAGGCCGGTTTTTTTAATTTTTTTTTTTTTTGCAAATTTCTACACCTATAAATACTCCACTCTCCAACATCAATCATCACACCAATTCATCTACTATTCTTCTTCTTCTCTTATATTTTCAAGCTTACAGAAGTAAAGTTTCTAATTTTTGCAAGAAATAATATTATCAATAATATTCTTATTATTCATTCCTAATCTCGTTTTACTTAATTCTCTTTTATAATATCCACTATGCCAAGCTCTTCCCGTGATGTCAATACCAACACTCCAACTTCTTCTCGTCGAGGTCGAGGATCTCGACGAGAATCTTCGGTCGTCGTCGGAGATTACGTTTCCGATGAGATGACGGCGGAAGAAGTTGAGAACCTATATAATCAAATCAACTTCGACTCGCAACAAACCAATTTTGAAGAGGAATTACCGAGCTCCGATGAAGAAGAAGCAGTCGTCAATTTGGATGAAGATGAGGAGGAAGCGACGGGTGATATGCCGCCGCCTCGATCGAAACGAGGGAATTACTTTCCCCCATCTTCCGATTGCATTTTACAAAAAAGACGATCAACGGAGAACCTCGAGCGCAATGCAATTATTGCAATTCTCATTACGCCTTCGGTTCTAAAAATAATAAAGGCTACGGGTCGCTCAAATACCACATGGAGAAGAAGCAGTCGATCGACTAATGACCAGTCGATCGACTGGTCTGTGTTTTTAAAAAAAAAAATCGATTAATCGCGGCTGTTAAGGTTAAACTTTTTGGTTAACCGTAACCTAAACCGCCGGGAACCAGTTGATGGTTATGGTTTTAATCGTGACCGCCGGTCAACGGTTAATCGTAACCGGTCAACGCGGTTGAAACCGGCGATTAGGCGGTTAACCGTCAATCGATCAACACTTCTAATTAGGGGTTCTCTTATTGATCAAATACTCCATTTAAAATATCAATTACATGTTTTCATATACAAAGATAACATAACAAATACTTAAATTATCCTCATTGTGTTTCTCTTATCGAAGAAGCACTAATGATGTTTTTCCTTCAACAATTACTTAATTTTTCCAAATTAATCCGTATACCCCTAAAATTTCTCCTCCCTCGATTATCTGAATCTCTCCGCCCTTTCTCATAAAATTCCCATTTTAGATTTTTGAAAACCCCTAATCGCCATGGGAGAATCTAGTCGATTTTCTGTTCATCTCGCGCTATGCGGTGGTGCAGGTATAATCACACTCACTTGCGATTGCGAAATTGTAACTACACATGCTAGAATTTCATGTGTATGCCAATTTATATTTTATTCCAGGATCGATCCGTTACCTACGTTTCTTGGACTATTTAGCGCTTGTTATCAATTTATATTATATTTAACTACATATAATGGATATATTTGTTTAAACCTGTTATTTTCTCTCTCGATGCAGTTGCTGATGTCTTATTGTGGAGAAAATGGCGCCGGAGCGTCACTTTTCTTGTGGGTTCAACTGCTCTTTGGTTCCTGTTCGAGATAGCTGGATACAATTTACTATCATTTATATCTAACGTTTTGTTGTTGCTCGTGGCGATCTTGTTTTTCTGGGCTAAATCTGCATCACTTCTCAATAGGTATATTGCTAGAAAAACCTGGATTTATATGTTTATAGTGAGTATTTTCTAATATTGGTATTGGTTTAATGTTTGTTGCCGTTCTCTCTTGCATTTGCCTCTAAAATTATAACCCATGAGGCTCTTAAAGGAAAATTTTGTGCTCGTTGTTTCTTTATTTTAATCAAGGGTGTTGGGATTGATATCAGATGGGTTTCTACTCGATATGATATGATTTTTGGTTACTTGATGCTTTATTGAAATTAAATGAATGAGTTGTTTATATGGTTTTAGACCTCTGCCACCTCTCCCTAATCTTGAAGTTTCTGAAGAGACTGTTGTGAAGGCTGCTGATGAGATGCGAGTCTGGGTAAACTATGCATTGTCAATTGCACACGATATTGCAATTGGTGGGAACTTGAGACTCTTTTGTAAGGTATTGTAATTTTCAATTCCTGGTTCGTGTGTCCGTTTTTATTTTTTATTTTCTAGTTATTATTATTATTATTAATATTATTATTAATTTATAAAATCTACTTTGCCATTTGGTTTCCGTCAATTAGGTTGCCATAGGCTTGTGGGTCGTTTCCTACATAGGCAATTTCTTCAACTTTCTTACACTACTCTACCTTTGTAAGTCTTAATTCTTATGAATCCTATCTATGGATTTTCTTGTTCCGACTAATAATAATGTGGAGCTGTGAATTGTTGTTACAACAGGTATTCTTCTAAGTCTATTGCTGCCTGTGTTGTACGAAAAGTACCAAAACGCAATTGATGAGAAGCTGAGTGTTGCATATAATACAGCTCGGGTACAATATCGCAAATTCGATGATAAGGTACTGCGGAAGATTCCATTGCCTTCAAACAAGGAGAAGAAGACCGAGTAGATTCATGGTATTTTTATTTATTTTTACTTTTATTTTTAATTTCCTCAGTGTATACCTCTCTCTCCCCTGTATGTTTGTGTTTGGAGCGGGTCATGTCTGGGTGCAAATTCCATGTGCTTGAAAATCTCATCACATTATATTATTTACGCGAATGAGTCATATCCAGTTGATATTGTTGTCTCGTATATTTTTCACTGGTGAACAGCTTACATTTTGTTGCTCGTGATACATGCATAATGTTAAATGTCATATCTTGTGATGTATTAATAGGAAAAAAGTAAAGAATTGTATGTAAGCTTAACAGAACAAAAAATATGCTTCAACTGTTTCTTTTTGACAGTTTATTCCTCGTATGGACTTTTTGAGTTTTCCACTGTTGTTTTTCCATGTGAGTGTAACACTTCTGCATAAGACTAAGATAATCTAAATCCAAAATAGTCAATTCTAGAATTAGGTTGTTTTATAAAATACTAGAAAGTGACCATTCTATTATTGGGGCAGTTTTGATCCAGCTATGGGTCCCAAGTGTGTGTCAAATGATAAGAAAACTCAGTATAGAATGAGAAACAGAAATCTGATGTTCCACAATGGAAAATTGAACACTGAGTTGCTAATTGGAGTAGAAATTACTGTGGCTGGGGTGGTTTATGTAAATGTAATTCATTTGCAGGAATATGTAGAGTAATTCTTCTGGAAACCAGTTTCGGATAATAATAACTTAATATATCATTGTCCGCTATTATGCTTAGTAAGAATGGCACTGAAATGCTGTATGTAGACTTTTTCATTTGTATTGCTTGATACAGGACGTAAAAGCGAACAATGGAAACTTAATTTTCGTGTGAAAAAGACAGATTCATGAAATGTGTTTTAATTTTTAGCTTTGGGTGAGAGATTGCTCAAAGTAAATCTTGCGGCCCAAGGATGAGCAGTTCATGAGTGGTTTGGATGTTGTGTTAGTTATTTGTAATGGAATTTGGCATTCTGAAATGTGATTTTAGATGTAGAACATGCATTTTCAAGGAAAGCATTTGTCATGTCGAAAGTAGATTTTTTTTTTATTTTTTTTTTTTGGTCGTGAATCATAATGCCATAGTCCGTATTTTAATGCGCAATGGTGTATTTGTTTCACCTCTTAAAAATGACAATGTTATTTGCAGGTGGCCTTTTGGTTGTTTAGCATCTAACTTGTCCTTTGAAGAATCATCTTTAGGAACCCATTCAGGGGAGATGTGACCCAATATATTAGCTTATGGAAATCGCTAGTGCTGCATGTTTTTTCAAGTGTGACACATTTCATTGTAATTTTTTTGGCTTTTTCTTCAGCGATAGAGCCAATCCCTTAGATATGCTCCTCCCACTGGATATAAAAGGCAACAATTATGGGAATGTTAGTTTGTGTATCTACACCTGTACTCTTGGTGATTCTAATCTGTTTTCCAGTAAAAATCGATGGGGCAAGTAGTTAGTTCACAATAATTTTAAAATGACGTTAGTGTTCGGCTGTTCGCAAGCTTATTTTCTTGAAAGAAATAACAAATGCAATTCTCAACTTTTATCAGGCAAAAGGAAAACAAAATTTTAACGTTTGCAATGTCTTTTGATAATTGGAATTGAAGATTGGGAAATAGGTGTTTTATCCGGTTTGATTCTTCCAAGAAATACTTTCACAAATATTTAGGTGACACCGCTTTCATAATATAATCACTTTTGATGGTTTTTGTAAATTGGGACCCATGTCACCCAGGAACCCGCCCAACCCAATTGACCAACCTACTAATTTAGATAAATGAAAATTATTGTTCGTATTTGCACACCATCCACATGGCATTTGGAGAAAAAAGGGTCCATATTCAAAACTATCGAAAACGCTTTGAGAAATATTGAAGACAATTCCACACGACCAATCGATCGATCAGAAAGCTCTAGAGATTAGAGAGAAAAATCGTCAGCGATTTTGTCTGCGTTGGAGACGATAGTCTGCAAAGTGTCCCTAGTGACAGCTACATCGGTTCAAATAGAAGATACCTTTCTATATATCCTTCAGTTTTTTTTAGGATTTTTCATGTGTTTACAGTTTTTGTATTTTGTCGTTTAATATATAATTTAAATGTTCTTCAAAATTTGCATTCATTTGTTTAGATTGTTCTTATTTGTTTTCTTTTCGTTAATTATTTTGTAGATACGTTTTTTGCGTTTCTTATTTATTTAATGTGTAGTGTTATGTATGTCATATCTTTTATTTATTACGAAATTAGGGTTCTGATTGTTTGGTTTATTTTTGTGTTTTGTTACTTTTCGTGTGCTTATTCATTGTGTTGTGTGAGTTTTGATATTATTAGATGATATGGTTTAGTGATTTTCGTGTGATTTTTATTAGAAAATATGGTTCGCTGGTTTTTTTGTGTGGTATTTGTTCACTGAATTCTTCAGTACACGTGAGACATTTTTTTATGTGTTTTGTTTTGTTGTGTGTGTGTGTGTGTGTCAATATATATAAATATAGTTTTTTTTTTGTGTGTGTTTAATATCATTTTACTTTTTTTATATAGATTTATGAAAAAAAGAACGATAAGGACCTCATATCCCTGCAACGACAAGAATTGGGAGGGGTGCGTCTCGGCGTGCCGAACCACGAGGGTCGGGCGTCGATCGTTTAAAACGCGTTTTCTATTTTATTTTCGAATTAAAGCAAAAAATTAAAAAAAATCAAAAAAATAAAAAAATTAGTAAAAAATAAAAACAAATCCCAATAATTTACGAACGGGGAGGGGAGGGGTGCGTCCCGGAACCACGAGGGTCGAACGTCGATCGTTTAGTAAGCGTTTTCTATTTTTTTTTTGAATTTAAGTAAAAAATTATAAAAAAATCGAAAAAATAAAAATATTAGTAAAAAATAAAAATAAATCCCAAGAATTTACTAACGGGGCGGGGAGAGGTGCCTCTCGACGTCCCGGAACCACGAGGTTCGGACGTCGATCGTTTAGTACGCGTTTTCTATTTTTTTCGAATTTTTTTTAATTAAAAATTTCCGAGGGGAGGTGTTTCCTCTCGGAAAATTCCGAGAGCAAGGGGTGGCCCTCGGTTTTTTTCGAGGGGAAACACCTCCCCTCGGAATTTTTTAATTAAAAAAACATCGAAAAAAATAGAAAAATCGTAAAAATGAAACAAATCATATCATCTTAGGCACGTGGGGTGGTTTTGACCCGATTTCGATCGAAGAATATCAACGAGCGTGTGCGTATTCACACGCTTCGTGTAATTCGACCAACAAATAAGATACGATCGATCGATCAACTTGTTCGGTTAGAAACGCAAAGCGTCGTGATATTGACGAGGGGGCAAGGGGTGCGTCTCGGCGTCCCGCAACCACGAGGGTCGGGCGTCGATCGTTTAGTACTCGTTTTCTATTTTTTTTCGAATATAATTAAAAAATTCAAAAAAATAAAAAAATTAGTAAAAAATAAAAACAAATCCCAAGAATTTACGAACGGGGCGGCGAGGGGTGCGTCTCGGCGTCCCGCAACCACGAGGGGCGGGCGTCGATCGTTTAATACGCATTTTCTATTTTTTTCGAATTTAAGTAAAAATTCAAAAAAAATAAAAAAATTAGTAAAAAATAAAAATAAATCCCAATAATTTACGAACGGGGCGGAGAGGAGTGCGTCTCGAACCACGAGGGTTGGGCGTCGATCGCTTAGTACGCGTTTTCTATTTTTTTTCGAATTTAAGTAAAGAATTCAAAAAAAATTGAAAAAATAAAAAAATTAGTAAAAAATAAAACACAAATTCCAAGAATTTACTAACGAGACGGGGAGGGGTGCCTCTCGGCGGCCCGAAACCACGAGGGTCGATCGTTTAGTACGCATTTTCTGTTTTTTTTTTTAAACTTTTGATTTTTTTATTTGAAAAATTTCGAGGGCTTAAATATGCCCTCGGTTTTTTGAATTTAAAAAAAAAAAAATGTTTTAAAAAAACATTCCGAGGGTCTTTATGCTGTTTTTGTTGCTGCGGAGACAGAAAGAAGAACAGAAACAGAAAGAAAAAAAAGAAAAGAAAGGGAGAGAAGGGAGAAGGCCATCGCCTTGCCGTCGAACACCGCCGCCTTGTCCGAAGGTCGCCGCCTCTGTCGCCTGCCGTCGAGCCACCTCCGCCACCGCCGTCGCCGTCTCCGCCACCTTCTGCATCCGTCGCCCTCCGTCTCCGTCGCCGCCCGAAGGTAAGTTTTTTTTTTTTTTTTTTGTATATTATTTGAATTTATTAGTTTAATTTTTAATGTATAATTATAATTTGTATATTATTTGTATGTATTAATTTATTTTTGATTTTGTAATTAATTATAACATAAAAGGCAATCAATGAAATTAAGCCACAGATTAGATCTCCAGAGTTATTCCAGTACTCAGCTTCACAACATCAACAATCTGATCTTTTAATTCTGGAATTTTTTCCCCTTCTATTTCATTTATTTGGCTTTCTATCTCCCAAAGCTGCTGCTGCTTTTCTTGCACCACTTTCTTGTTGGCTTTTTTGTAGATTGCATAAAGCACCATTCGTAGCACTCCAAATATGAATCCCAGAACATTAGGGATCTGTATAAATATATGCAAAAAAATAAAAATAAAATAAATAACATAGGAAAAAAGAATTAATTGATGTTTTAAGTAGTTATTAGTGTACACAAATTGTGTTTTACAATATAGTTCACTTAATTATTAAAAAAACTTGTATATGTATCTCCAAATTTTGGCATTAAAATTTTCCAACTAAACCAAAAATTATATTTTTCTTTCAAGAGAAAAATACCAAATGTGCAAACATTTAAAGACAATGCATGTAAAGATGATTATACATAGTAGCCAACTTAGAGGACGAATTAATAATTTTCATGTATAACGCACACAAATAGATTTGTTATATATATGTACTTACAGCAATGTTATAGATCGTTATCAAACTTGCAAATATATTTTCATCATCCAGAAAAAGAAACCTACTGAAAATGGGATTAACAACATAAGATTCTAAAAGGGATTTCTTTTTTACTTCACAAACGTTTTTTTCACATGCACTTTCTCTCTCTAGTTTTTTACTCTTGACTCTCTCTACCTAACATTCACGGTTTTTGTTTATTTATACCTTTTTTTGGCAAAATCTGCTCTCTCTTCACCTTGAAGGCACCGTCGTCTTCCCTAAATTAAAATTTCCAATCACACTTCCCCAAATAGTTACACCCTACGCTCCACCCAATTTAGTGCTATCACCACCGATCTTCTTCATCGCCATCGAGTCCGATTGGCAGCCACTGCGACCAAACTTCAATTAACAAAAACCTTCCACCACCACTTGCACGGCAAGGTTCGTCGTCATTGCTATCCACTACGGCTATACCCAGAGAGTTTAATTTTATGCTTCCAATTGTTTTTAATATATGAGCGATTTACTCGATGTTCATGGATTGCGTGTTTTTTTCTTCATGTTTTTTCCTGTCCTCATTTATTGCTATCAGATCATCCATGTTTTGTTAGAACTATTTGTGAAGTTATTGACTTTGATGATGTATAAAAACCAATTGTTTTTTCGATTAATCCTATGATGAAATTGTTGATTGAATCTTGGGGAAACGTGTATGGAGCAGGTTTGGCTCATTTGTACCATTTTTTTTGATTGTTCTGTTGAAACAGAAAGGGTAACAATGTTTCTATGTTTGTCAAATAGAGTGTAGCTTTGTTTGGAATAGAATGAAAACGGCACATTCTTGGTGCAAAGCCAACCTTAAGCTTTTGGGTTCTTAGAATGGTGCAAAACACTTTCGTCTCTTATTTTTACTCCTTTTGTTTGTGTCTGTAGAGTGTGGAGAAGCACACAACTGGCTTATTATTTGGGGTCTAACATTGTTTGTTTCAGTTTAATGTGAACATGTCTTTATCTGAGTTTAATGAATTACGATTTGATGATAATGATTGGATAACTGCAGATAAATTCATACTTGCTCTAGCGGACAGTGTGTTTGTCACTCGTCGATACAAGAGCTATTCACATAAGATTGACATGGTGAGGAACCTTGTATTTTCTTTTGGTGCTTATGTTCTTGCTCTGTTTAGGAACTTCCTCTGTGCGTTATATGATTGGGCGTATTGCATTTCCATCGTGTGCTTTAATTTGCAGACGTTTTCCTCATCGTTAGTTCTTATGGATGTTTGGGGATTTTATTCTCTTATATGGTAGTGATGACCTTTTTGAAATAAAATCTCAATGTAAACATCAATGTTTGAAAAACGAGAGGTGGATATGAGGCGTTTTGTTCGGATAAGGCGAGGCGTGCGCCTCAAATATTTTGGGAAAAAAATTAATAGAGAATCATTTGTGTTCAATGGTTTGAACAACTCGTCATGTCCTTCATTTTTAAACTCAGTTGTTAGTATTATATATGTATAATACTAACAGATAGGCATTCAACACAATAATTCAGGTCAGATTACCTTCTTTGCTTTTAATAAAGCATTTTTATATCGGAGTAGAAGAGAAGAGAGAGAAAGAGCTGGCGATGTTTTAGGGTTTTCACTTTTCAGCCGAATGTTTTAGACTTTTAGTGAGCATATCCAACCCCAGTCTTCTATTTGACTTGTTTTATACTTTAAATAATACCAAGAAATAAAGAAAAATTATAAGAAATGAGGAAATTAAAAAAAAAAGACTCTTAAAATCGACTCGGACGCCTCAGTTTATACTTTAAGTAATACCAAGAAATAAAGAAAAAATATAAGAAATGAGGAAATTAAAAAAAAAAGACTCTTAAAATCGACTCGGACGCCTCAGTCGAGTTGAGGCGTATCCGAGTCGAGGCGGACGCCTCATCACTTTGAGGCGCAGGTTTCATCTAGTGAGGTTCAATGCGTAGGCCTCGGGTCAGGTTTGTTCAAAAGCGTCTTGACCGTTTTTTGGATCATTGGTAAACATCAACTACAATTTTGTAAGTTCTTTCTTTGGGTCTGTGTCTAGAGTGCTTTTAGCTCCGACCTGCTCTCCTTCTCACCTAGCCCTTTTTGAATAATTATCATTGGTGAATGTGCTGCTACAGAAATTGAACATCATTATGATTTTTCTCAATCATTTCCCTTGATATTTTTATGGAGAAAAAGGAGTAATGCCTTGGAAGTTCCAAAGACAAAGCAATGCATTCCCATTGACACGTGGATGTGTTTTCATCCCAAATAATACTTAACTAATGACCCAAAAGACAATGCAATGCGTTTTCTTTTAAACCTTTTTGCTTTTTGGATGAGTTAGGTCTGAGATGTGAATTGGTAATCATTTATGATTCACTTTTATTATCAATGAACTTCAGAACAAATACTGAAACTCAAGAAATAGTCTATTCCTGGTAAAAGAAAAAAATTACTGATAGACGATGTTAGAACTATAGGTGGCAAAAATGTGTTTGTTTCTTACCTTTTCCTTAAAGTTGTCCTGCCAGATGTCATATTTGATAGTTGTCATATTTGTTTGTGGGGGACAATGTTTTAAAAAATGAGGCGGATACGAGGCGTAAGCCTCAATTTTTTTTGGGAAAAATTAAAATAGAAAACCAAGTATAATAAAACTATGCAAAGTTCAACAATAACTATTAATAACCTTGATAGTTCGACAATAACATCAGAGTCAATCTTAGTAAGTAGCACCAAATTCATCACACCTAGAACACAACACAAAGCAATAAAGAACACTAGGAGTCCAAATTAAGTAGCAAAACAAATTTCCCTAATCATTTTAAATTTTTAATAGAGAATCATTTGTGTGCAATGGTTTGAACATCTTGTTGTCATGTCCTTCATTGTTAAATTCAGGTGTTAATATTACACACACACACACATTCATATATATATATATATATATATATATATATATAGTTGAACACTCGCATGTTACAGAGTTTTTATATCTAAAAATAAAAAATTCAAAAGAGATTGTATTCTCAACTCGTGCCTTGTACTACTGACGTCTAATCACTAGTTATTAACTGTTGTTTTTTATTGTTAAATAATTACATATTTTAATGTTAAGATTAAATTCGTTAATAAATTTACTAACATACTTAGAAAAATTCAAAAGTTGTCACATTCTCAACCCGGGTCTAATCTCTATTAATTAATTAATATTAATAAATACTTTATATTTTAATTTTTAGATTGAATTCTTTAATAATTTTTGTTACATACTTGGAAAATTTCAAATGTTGTCATATTCTCAACCCGTGTCGGATTGTACCGGTGTCTAATCAATATTTATTAATTATCATTATATAATTTTATATTTTTTTATGTTTAGATTGAATTTCTTAATAATATTTAGTATCATACTCATATCATTCCAAATAACACGTATTTTGCTTATATTTTATATTTGAGATTCTAAGAATAAAATTTATTTAAACTTTTATTATGAATACAACTTATTTATATTATTTTCACAATTAAGTTTTTTTTTTTTTGTAATGAACATTATATTTTAAGTAATTTGTCTTTTAATTAAGATAACTAATTTAGATTTTTTTTCTAATTATATATGACTTTATATTTTTATATTAGAAGAATGAAAGGAAATATTGAATTAGACAAAAAATATTAAAGGAAAATATTAAATTAGGCAAAGATATAATAAAAGGAAAAGATATAGTTAGGCAAAATATAATAAATGAAAATATTAAATTAGGTAGATATTAGATTCCTATAATTTAGTAAGTCTCCAAATTTCCAAAATTCGCCAAGTAAGCATCCGAACCACCAAGAAATTACACATCAGACCGAAGCTTCCTTCCTAGATAGACACGTAGGATAGATATCTTTTCGTTTAGTATATAGGTGGGATATATATAATACTATTACAAAATTAGAAAGAGTAAGTTGTGGTTTTTTAAGTGAGCTTCTAATTATTTTTTTGTTAGTGTACACACACACGTGTGTGTGTGTGTATTGCTAACAGATAGGCATTTAACACAATAATTCAAGTCAGGTTACCTTCTTTGCTTTTATCAAAGCATTTTTATACCAGAGCAGAAGAGGAGAGAGGGAGAGCAGTGGCGATGTTTTAGGGTTTCACTTTTCAGCCGAATGTTTTAGACTATTAGTGAGCAGATACCCTGGTCTTCTATTTGACTTTTTGTATACTTCTATTAATAACAAGAAATAAAGAAAAAAGAAAAGAAAATAGGAAAAACAAAACACTTAAATTGAGGCGGTCGCCTCAGACGTCTTGAGGCGGTCGCCTCAGACGTCTTGAGGCATATCCGAGTCGGGGCGGGCGCCTCACCACTTTGAGGTGCACGTTTCATCTATAGGGTTCAAAGCGTCCGCCTCGAGCCAGGTTTGCTCACAACTATTTCATGATCTCTTTGTAGTGATAATCTACCCACGTATGCGAGTGATGGATTGTTTGGCTTATATGTGTTTTATATACGATGATGCTCTCAACTTTATACCTATATTTTTGTGATTGCTTTTTAAAAGTAATGAGAAATAGGGCTGAGGAAGTTCACATTTCAAAACCTTGCTAATGTTGATGGTCTCCTTTGTTTCGGGTTACCATATAATTCATAAGAGAACAAGAGATGATGTGAAATTCATTATCCTTTTGTTTCGCTTCACTTATGATATACGAGTTTCTTTTAGCACTTTCTATTCAAGATCATAAAGGAAATCTTTAAGCATTATTTGTTGAAGAGTTGTTGAATCCCAAATTGGGATTCACACTTTTGAAAATTAGGATTCTCAAAACCCCAATCTCAAACCATACCTACCCAGACAACTTCTGACGAAACAATAACCTATTAGACCTACTCAAATAAACCATTATAACAATACTATTATAATTATTTAGTAAATTGGGTAAAAAGTGGGCCAAGATATATACACAATAAATTAATACCCCACATATGAAAATGTAAAATAACAATACAACGGACCTCTACTAATTAGACGAGATTTGACACTCTACATTAGAGTTGTCTTTTGAATACTCCACAAAAACAAGGATTTTGCTATTCACCTGGGTTTTCAAAATCCAATTCCAGCACTCTAGAATCCTCAAAAATCCTTGATCAAACTCAGCCTCAGATTCTTATGTTCTAAATTCGGGTAAAATCAATTATTGTTGCAGGTCTACCACTCCAGTTTCGTCGACGATGAAGAAATTACTAAAGCATGTGGTTGCCCTCTACTTCCCCTGAAAAGCCACATAAAAGGACCTGCCCCGGTTTCGGAACAAGGTCAAAAACTCATTTTTTATCGTCAACTTTAAATGAAATGAACAAATTGTTCATCAATACGATTGCATGTGTATGCAGATAGCACAGATATTGTCGATGAGGCTATTACGTTCTTTCGCGCCAACGTCTTTTTTAGAAACTTTGACATCAAGAGTTCAGCTGATAAGCTTCTTATCTACTTAACATTCTATATAAATATTGCTTTAAAAAGGCTAGAAGGCTGCAGAACCTTAGCTGAAGGAACAAAAGCAATTATTAATCTTGGGCTGGAAAAGGTCCCTGTGCCTGGACAGCCTGGATTTCCATTTCCAGGACTATTTGCTGCTCCACAATCTCAACAAGAAGCAGGTAAAATGATACTGTTACAAAAATTTTAGAATGAGAAGAAAATGTTCAGGATATCCTATAATCTTTTTTTTTTTTGTGCCTGCTAGAGTATAGTGATGAATTGTTTTTGAAAGAAGAAGAATGAGTTTTGAGACTGATTGGATTTGACAAATGAAAAATGACATGATATAGAAATAGTGATTGGTTATGTTGGTAGTTAAAATTGTGAGTGGGTAATTAGTAGAATTTGTGGAAAAATGTGTATTGATTAGTGATTTATGTTTATTTATTTATTTTTGAGAAATGAGTAGTAGTGATTGGTGGGAGAAAATAGTGAAATTGAGATAGCGATTTAATTACAAAAAGTACCCTTGAGGTTTGACTTAATTACAAATACCCTGCTAACTTTCAAAACTGAAACACACGCAAGATTTTATTTTCCCCTTCAAAAGCAAAAAACATCTCAACTCCCCCTCACATTTTAAAATATTTACATTTAGCCCCTTACTAACACTGATCAATATTCAGATGTATTGTAATTTGAAAAGTTTGTTGGGTATTATTTTAATTAGGTCAAACCTCAAGGGTACTTTTTGTAATCATCCCTTATTATTATTGATTTGTAATGATAGGAAACTTTCATCATCCGGAGGACTTGTGGCATAAGCATTTTGGAGTCTTTCCGTTGCCTTTGGCATCAATGTATTCACATAATAGTGATACGGGTTCGAAAAAATCACAATCGGAAGATCACGAAAAAGAACTAAGAATCAAGAAAAAGAAAGGCCTAAAGAACGTTGGGTTAAAAACTCTCTGACTGCCACTGTGGGATTCAATTTTGTGCTTGCATTATTGAAATATAATTTCCCTTTATAGAGGGAATTACAGGTCTTGTGATTGAAGAAAAATAAATTATGTCCTAACCAAAAGTTGTTGCAAAGAATCAATTAAACAATAGGAAGGAAAAGTGAATAATGGAAAGTATTAATCAAGAATAATGTCGCTGCAATTTTGATCATTGCTTCTCTTTCCGTGCGCGTTTGATACTTAGTCTCTCAGACTATCAAATAGCAATGAACCTCAAGGGGTATTTTCGTTCTTGATTTTTAAGATACTCTTATTTCATAACCATCTGCATCTCGTTTATTAGGTTCAAATTGCATGCTTCACTGAAATATAAAAGACATGTTATGATTTAAGCCAACTTATTATTTCTACAGCTCTTTATTCCGTGACTTCAGAAATTCATCCTGTCTACTTTTCAATCGTCATTGCTTTTTGCTTCAAGTGGAGTGCGTTGTAACAATAGTAATATGCATTAGCAATGCTAGAACCACATGTTTGGACATCCTCATGCATGTAAACAACTGAAATGGTCAAAGTCAGTCTCGATATATGCTGTGCTTGAAGTGTGATGCTGCCTGCTGATCCTTATCCTTATCTCCATTGTCTTAAAAGCAAAAGTGTGGTTGTCTGTTCAAGATATGTCATATTTGTCAAATGATGGGTCGTTTCTCTTATGAAATTTCTTAGGAAGCAGATGCAGAATGTCAACTTATGGACTTTTTACCAAGACGCATGTTAGCATTATATATTTAATGAATTTTGCAATGTTTAATTATTCTACATTGGATATGCTCATTATGTCACTTCAATGCAGAGCTCTTCAGAAATTATTTGAAGCAGATTCGTGAAGAAACAAGTGGAAGATTATTGAGTGTGGCCTATCGATCCAATGGAACTCCAAACAAATGGTGGTTGGCATTTGCAAAGAGAAAGTTTATGAACATCATTTTACCTTGAAATATTTGTTTCTAGAGATAATACGTACAACTATTGGCTGCTTACAGCTCGACAATATAGATATCCATATAAAATTAAGCTGCTGTATTCTATAAGTCAGGGATTCAGCTGATGATCAAAACTAGAGGTTTGGTTCAGATGTAATTACGTTTGGTATAGGTTCAAATCCTATTGGACGCAATAAAGGTGCTGAATGGTTACTTTGTAACTCAATAAACTAGGAGAACCAAGTAGAAGACCGATTATGAATTTATACATTTGTTGTATTTTGCTATATTATTAACTAGTTTAACACCCTGCCGAGACATTATTTGTCACACTGGATTTGTCAAAAGGTAAATATAAAATTATTTGTGATAATAAGTTTTTAAATCTAAAAATGAAATTTTTTAATTTGTATCCACCATGGATGTAGAAAATTTGATAACTTTTCGGACTTTTAACAACGGTTTTAACAGTAAGTGTTGTGCTATATCAAAATTTACATCCCGTTTGCCAATAGCTGAGGTAATATCCATCCGCCCTATTTTTAACAACGTTTATTTCATAACCGATGTTAACTGCCTGTAATTAAATATCTTTTTTTTAAGTACTGTTACTCACCTAACCAGTTAAGTGTCGACAAATTATTTTTTAGCATTATAAGATGGTGCACACCTGATGATGTGAGCCTCTCACCCCACTTGCACAACTGGACACCATAGAAATGATCGTTATCAAACTTGCAAAATGTAATGTTTATATTATTCTCATTATGAATAAACAAATAGTATTTGCAAAAAGTCAACTAAAACCACTCTTGCAAAATTTATAATCTAAAGTTTACCAAGGATGATTCAAAGTCAACGCATTCTGCTTCGCCACATGAACGTCATCATATTTCTATTGTAAATTTGATTGAATTATTTATTGCATTGTAATAATAATTATTATTAAATTACTAGCATGTACATAATTCACAATAAATTGTGTACATTATTAGATAATCAATAAATTCAATAAAAATGAGAAATTTTAACTAAGATTTACTCCCATCAAAATATTTGTATGCAACTCTAACAAAAGAAACTTCTTATTTCTTAATAGATAATCATTTTAACTAAATCCTAATTTCTGACTAAGACACATCTTAACCCTCACGTGATTATTCAATCCCCACCTGATTACGAAAAGGGTTAATTTTAACTTTTATTTTTAATTTAGACTATATGACAATGATTTAAAAAAAAAGAACGAAAAAAAAACTAAGTTAGACTACTTGTTCTATAATTGTCAAATTTTATCATTTTTTCCAAAATACCCTTGAAAAATATGATTGGTTAACTGTTAGTCAGCTAGGACAAGTAGGAAAATAATAATGTAAACACGTCCTATATTAGTACAAGCAAATGAAGACTCTCCAGATCAAAACCGTCCACTCATGGAGCTTCTAAACCCAACTGATCAGATCAATGAAGCCCAGCCTGCCAAACAAATCTTCGTCCTAGCAGGCCAGAGCAACATGTCGGGCCGTGGCGGGGTCCACAATAAGCACAAGCAATGGGACGGCGTAGTCCCCCTGGACTCCGCCGCCGACCCCTCCAGAATCTTCCGCCTCGGGCCCCACCTCTACTGGGAGGCGGCGCGTGAGCCTCTCCACCAGGGGATCGACGCCAACCGAAGTTGCGGCGTGGGGCCTGGGATGTCGTTCGCCAACGGGATCAAGGAGAGCGTGGGGGTGGTGGGGCTGGTGCCCTGCGCCGTGGCTGGGACGGCGGTCAAGGACTGGGCCCGCGGGACGGCGGCGTATGATAGTATGGTGAGGCGCGCGAAGGCAGCAGGCGGTGAAGTGAAGGCGCTGCTGTGGTACCAAGGGGAGAAGGATACGTTCACAGAGGAAGATGCTAATGTCTACAAGGAGAGTAGTGAGAGGTTTATTGTTGGTGTGCGTCAAGATTTGGGCTTACCTTCGCTTCCCGTTATTCTGGTTAGTAACGATATTCAAATTGGAGGTTGTACTTTGTGTATGTTGGATAACGTGAACTCAATATATATTTCGCATCGAAAAATAAATGTGGAGAATAATTTATAAACACTTTTGTTTATTTTTCTTTAACACACAAATATTAATGAACTCTCTTGTAGAAACTCATACAAAACTCATGCTATTCAAATGAAAAAAATTACATGGCTATTTATAGGAATAGATTATATAATGAAAGGACACGACTAATTATGTAAAGGCATGATATGAAAGGACACACATGTGCATGAATGGACACCATATCAAAAGTCACATCCATTTATGAATCTAATTATTTAACATCCAATATCCCCCCTTAAACTTGATTCTCTCGCATTCCAAGTTTGTTCCTCAACTTTTCAAAAGTTTCGCGTTCGAGAGGTTTCGTGAAAATGTCCGCCACTTGATTTTCGGATTTCACGAACTTAATTTGAACATCTTTTTTTGCAATGCATTCTCTAATGTAGTGAAATCTTATATTGACGTGTTTGCTACGATCATGAAAAACAGGATTTTTCGCTAGTGCAATCGCACTACAAAAAAAAAATACAGTTTTCCAAGGGATTTTTCCCTCGGTTTTTGGAGAAACCGAGGGAAAAACCGAGGGCAGCGTCCTCTCGGAAAAACTGTCCTCGGTAAAATTTTCCGAGAACAAAATTTTCTCGGAAAAATTTTCCGAGGGGAAAACCGAGGGTCAGTCCCCTCGATTAAATCCAGTCGACGACCCTCGGAAAAATCGAGGGTCAAAGATCCTCGGAAAACCGAGGGTCCTGGGCCCTCGGAAAACCAAGGGTCAACGGCCCTCGTTTTTTCAATTTTTTTTTTAATTTTTTTTAAAATTTTAAATTTAATTCCTGTTTATTTAAAAATCCCCACAAAAATGAAAAATATCATTAATAAACATACAAATTAATAAACCAATTATTATAAAAATATTTGAAAATTTAGAATTATTACATCCGTTCGACACAGTAACAAAGTTTATATAAATCAAAATATCCTAGAATGGGGGTGGGGGGTGGGACTACTGTAAACGAGCATACAGCGCGGCCATCTGGGCGTTAACCTGAGCCTGAAATGCCTCCTGCTGCCGGTGCTGCACCTCACGCTCCTCCTCACGTTGTCGCTCAGAATCGACATATCGCTGCTGGATCTGCTCGAGCTCCGCCCTCTGCGCCTCCTGAACTCGTCTGGTGGCCTCCAACTCCTCTCTCTGCGCCTGGAGCTGTGCCTCGAGCTCTCTGACCTGCGTCTGATCAGACTGAGAGGAGGTGGAAGAAGAGCTGCCTCTGAGGAAACCCTTTGCAGCAACGAACTCCTTCCAGAACGAGCCGGTGCCGTAGATCTTTCCCTTCTGCGACCCGACGACGTCGAAGAAAACACGATCAGAGTCAACCTCGGTACTCGCATCTTGGGAAGACGCGCGTGCCCTCTCCAGGTTTCGCTCGTACTCCTCCTAAAATACAACTCGTTAGTAAATTTTACATTAAAAGCAAAAAATAAGTTAAAAATAACAAAGAGACTCACATTAACAGTACTGGATCTCGCATCGATCCACGAGCCGTCGTCCTTCATGTGCGTACGTACAAAAACCTGGTGCGCCTTGGCCTTTTGACCCGTCTCCCGCTCCTGTATCGAAATAGAATTTTCAAATAATTAACATAAAAATTAAACAAATAAATAATATATTATTATATTCCAAAATTACTTATGATATCCAGAGTATAATCGATATTAGATCTAGCTCCCCCCTGTGCTTCGACATCCCGGTACGCGGCCCAGCACGCTCGCTCTTCCTGTTACGGCTGCACTGCTCGAATCTGGCCTTATTCTCGGGTTTACCCCACTCGACCGTCCAAACCCTAGTTGAGACGCATGATATATAATGTGTTATAAATTATCTATTATAAGTAAAAAAAAATTTAATAAGAAAATATATAACAGAATCAGTTACCTCCAGAGCTCCTCGTTAATGCTTCGATGCAGCTTACCAGGATGAGAATTTGCATACTGCTTATACTCGTTCAAAACCTTCCCGTACTTGTCCTCGATCATCGGAAAAAATACGTTCCGTATCTCATGAACACTATACTCCTCCGAGTCCCAATAACAAACCCCCTACAAAAGAAAATAATAATTACATTTCAATTGATACATATGATTGTGTAGTTACATTACAAATTAACAAATTACCTGAAACATCTCTCACCAGAACTCCGTAGTCTCCAGAGGGACCGCCTTATAGCACCACCCGGCGGGATGGAGATCCTTCTCGAAGATCTCCCGGAGTACAGTAGTCACCTTACCATGTCTACTGTGTAGCCTGTATTCAATTTTTTTTTGTTACGAATATAATTTAATCATAACGATAATTAAAATTTTAAAATCATTAAATTACTTACTTGCTCCCTACAATATAAACCTGAACCACCC
>BMAC01000270.1:268980-310468 GCA_014905375.1 Phtheirospermum japonicum | reverse complement strand
GTGAATTTTTGGGGTTTTCTCCTATTTTTTTATTTTTCTAGGGGGTTTTCCGATTTTTTATTTAAAAATTCGAAAAAAATAGGAAACGCGCACGAAATGAGGCATGACCGACCCTCGATGTTCCGGGATCACGAGACGCACCCCCCGCCCCCTCTTCAAGATCACGACGCCTCATCGCTTCGCGATTCCAACCGAACGACTTGATCGATCGATCGTATCTTGGTTGTTTGGTCGAATTGCACGAAACGTGTGGATACGCACATGCTCGTTCACATTCTTCGACCGAAATTGGGCCAAAACCTCACCACATGCCTGAGATGATAGGATTTGTTTCATTTTTACGACTTTTCTATTTTTTTCTATTTTTTTCCTATTTTTTTTTAATTTTTAAAGAAACCGAGGGTCACCTGTACCCTCGAAAATTTCCGAGGGGAAGCCAAGACCCTCGGAAATTTCTGAGGGGAAAGGGGACCCTCGGTTTTTATTTTAATTTTTTATTTTTTTTATTATAAGAAAACCGAGGGTTGTCATTGACCCGCGGTTTTTTTCGAGGGTCGTTGGCCCTTGGAAAATACTCCCCTCGGAAATCCTTCGGTAATTATGGCGGTAAATATTGGCGCCTGATTCCCGAGGGGAAAACCGAGTGTAATATATCCCCTCGGAAAAAACCGAGGGCTTTTCTTTCCCCTCGGTTCTTCCCTGGGTATTTTCCTAGGGGAAAATAACCCTCGATTTTCCCCTCGGAAAATTGCAGTTTTTTTGTAGTGTCGCTGATTTGTTATCGACAAATACTTCCGTTGATTCCACGTCATGAAGGTGAAGTTATTTAAGCAAACTCCTTAACCACACATCATGACAAACACTTGACGTCGCGGCAACATACTCAACTTCACACGTCGAAAGAGTAACTATTGGCTGCTTTTCGATGACCATGTGAATGCACATCCTCCAAAATAAAATACAAAACCACTCGTGCTCTTACGATCATCGGGATCTCCGGCCCAGTCGCTATCACTATATCCGAACAATTTTATTTCTCCAGTTTCTGGATAAAACAAACCAAAATTGATCGTACCTTTGACATACTGAAGTATTTGCTTAGCCACTTTGAAATGATAGTTAGTAGGATTCTCCATATAACGACTAATGAGACCAACTGCATATAGAATATCGGGCCTCGTGCAAGTCAAATATCGCAAACTTCCAACCAAGATTTTAAACAAAGTTGAGTCGACACGATCTCCATTTATATCCTTCAAAAGTTTGGTCCCAACATTAATTGGAATATTGGTCGGCACGCATTTCTCCATCTTGAATTTCTTTAAAATTCCCTTTGCATAGCCTTCTTGGGAAATAAATATCACATCTTCTTTTGATGCACCTCAATTCCAAGATAGTATGCCATTAGACCAATGTCCATCATCTCGTATTCTTTAGTCATCTCTTGTTTGAATTCGTCAAACCATTCCTCATTATTTCCTGTAAAAATAAGGTCATCGACATATAAACACACAATCAACATGTTACCTTTATTATCAACTTTCACATAAAGGGCATGTTCATGAGGGCATTTCTTAAATCCTTTCTCCATAAAAGTTTGGTCGATACGGCTATACCATGCTCTTGGCGCTTGCTTCAAACCATACAACGCTTTCTTTAACTTCAACACTTTTCCCTCATGGCCTAGTAACAAGTAACCTTTAGGTTGATCAATATAAACTTCTTCTTCAAGTACTCCATTCACGAATGCCGACTTCACGTCCATTTGATGAATTTTCCACTTCTTTTGGGCTGCTAACGAGATCAAAAAATGGATGGTTTCCAAATGAGCTACAGATTCAAAAACATCATCATAGTTAATTCCAACTTTTTGTTTGTATCCTTTGACTACGAGCCTTGCCTCGTATCGTTCTATCTCTCCTTTTGAATTTTTCTTCGCCTTGTAAACCCATTTAACTCCAATGGATTGTTGCCCTTGTGGAAGAGAAGAAAGTTCCCAAGTTTCATTCTTCTTAATTGCACTAATCTCATCATCCATGGCTTTCTTCCACTTTTGACTCTTCGATGTCTCTTCAAAATTTATGGGCTTAGTATCAGCAAACAAGCAGAATAAGTTTGGATTTTGATTGAGCTCGTAAATTTCTCTCAACGATCTTGTCTTTTGAGGTCTTCCACTATTTGAGCTCTCGCTTTCCAATGAAAGTTGATCACATGGGGGTGGTGATGGAGGACTCAAGGGCTCCAGCTGCTCTTCTTCGACTTTTTTCAAAATAGGCTCAAAAGGGTAAAATGTATATTGCACTTTATCTTGAGTACTCCAGTCCCAAGAACTCTTTTCGTCGAACACGACATCACGACTAAGATTCATTTTGTCCTCAATTGGATCGTACAATTTATAGCCTTTCGATGCTTGATCATAACCAACAAAAATATATTTTTGACTATTTTGGCAATGCTACCAAATACTCGCAAATGTGAAATGCTTGGTTTGAAACCACTCCACTTCTCTTGTGGTGTTTGATCATGAACACTACTTGTCGAACTTCTATTGGACAAATAAACAGCACATTCCACAGCTTCTGCCCAAAACTCTTTTGGCAAACCTTTTCTCTTCAACATGCATCGAACCATATTCATAATTACTTGATTCTTCCTTTCCGCGACACCGTTTTGTTGTGGATAATAAGCAACGATAAGAGATTTACGAATACCATTCTCTTCACAAAATCTCTGGAACTTTGTTGAAGTGAACTCGCCTCCATTACCCGACCTTATTGCCTTAATTTGATAGTCACTTTGCTTTTCGACTAGAGACTTGAATCTTTTAAAGGTTGAAAATGCCTCTGAATTGTTCTTCAAAAAAAAAAAAAAAAACCAAGTCCTTCGACTAAAATCATCAATGAAGGTCAGAAAATACCGATTATTTCCGAGTGATGATGATTCGATAGGTTCGCATATGTCCTTATGGATCAGCTCTAGCGATTACTTTTCTCTTGAGAGATTCATTTGGAAAGGGGTGTCGATGTTGTTTCCCTCAAAGACATCCTCGATAAATCTGATCAGGATGATTTATCACAGGTAGTCCTCTCACTAACTTCTTGGACGACATCATCCTCAATCCACCAAAATTTATGTGGCCGATCCTCAAGTGCCACAACCAAGACTCGTCTTCAAAATACGCTTTCAAGCACTTTGCCATGTCTTGCTGAATCTTCAACATGAATATTCTATTACTTGACATTTGTACCTTAGCTATTAATCTCCCTTCGGAATTCCTTAGGTACAAGATTTGGCCCTTCATGTGCACGTCGTACACTTTTTCGAGCAATTGCCCAATGCTCAAAATATTTGCTTTCATTTCAGGTACGTAGTAAATATTTTCGATGAATTAGTGTCCGCCACTCTTCAATCGAATGAGAATCCTTCCTTTTTCTTGGATGGTAATTTTGACATATCACCAAATTTGATATTTTCAGACAACAGTAGCATCAATGTCAACGAACATGTGCTTCTCCCAGCACATGTGATTACTCGCACCCGAGTCGAGGTACAACGAAGTATGTTCTTCTTCGATTGACGCTTTTAATGCCAACAATGATTGGTCAGAATCTTTTTCGACAAGATGAGACTTTTCAAAGTTAGACTCATTTAGGCACTCCGAAGCATAGTGCCCAAACTTGTGACAATTATAACATTTTATATCTCGCTTATTTTGATGACGATTAAATTCACCTCTTCCGCGAGCTCGTGATTGATGAGGTTCCGATTGTGACTTTTCATTTTTGTATGAACTTTGTTCTTCTTGACCTCGTTCACAGCCACGACCGCATCCTTGTCCATGACCACGACCTCTACCACGGCCTCTCCCACGAACGCGATATCCAAAGTTACTAGATTTATGTTGGTCGGAATTGATCGTCATTACTTGAAGAGATTGCTAGACTTCTGGTTCTCTCGTTCGTCTTTCTAATTTTTCTTCATGCACTTGTAACTTTCCGAGCAACTCATTCAAGTTAAGGGTCTCGACATCATTCGATTCTTCAATGGCTATTACAATGTAGTCGAATTTCTGCACAAGAGATCGAAGTACCTTTTCAATAACTCGCTTTTCTTCTAACTTTTCTCCATTGCTTTCAAGTTGGTTAACAACTATCACAACTCTTGAGATGTAGTCGGATACTTCTTCGAATTCTTTCATCTTTAAGGACTCAAACTCTCCTCGTAGTGATTGGAGTCGAACTTTCTTAACTTTGTCGATGTCTTTGAAAGCATTGTTAAGAATATCCCACGCTTGCTTCGCAGTGGTTGCTTGTGAAATTTTCTCAAAATTGTTGTCATCCATGCCGAGTTGAATGATAGAGAGAGCTCTTTGATCTTTTACCTTGGCTTCCTTTAAGACTTTCCTTTCGCCTTGGCTTAAAGTAGCGGGATCTTGTGAAAAATCATATTCTCTTTCGATGGTTTCCCAAACATCTTGTCCACCAAGATAGGTCTTCATTTGAATGCTCCATCGATTGAAATTATCTTTCGAGAGCTTTGGAAATGAGAATGCTCCACTTGAGGTCATCGTCTTTATAGAGAATCGAACCTTGTACTTTGTTTGATAACGTGGGCTCAATATATAAAACACAGCGAAAAATAAATGTGGAGAATACTTTATAAATACTTTTGTTTATTTCTCTTAAATACACAAATATTAATGAACTCTCTTGTAAAAAACTCATACAAAACTCATGCTATTCAAATGAAAAAATTACATGGTTATTTATAGGAATAGACTAAATAATGAAATGACACAACTAATCATGTAATGAACACCATATCAAAAATCACACCCATTTATGAATCTAGCTTATATTATTTAACTTTCAACAGTGTACTTAACTAGCTACGAGCTTATTGCAGGTCGCAATTGCATCAGGAAGAGGATACCTTGAGAAGGTTAGGCATGCACAGAAGGAAATTAATCTCCCAAATGTGGTTTGCGTGGATGCTATGGGATTGCCGCTCCAGGAAGATAATCTTCATTTGACCACTGAGGCCCAGGTTGAATTGGGCCGTATGTTAGCTGACGCTTACCTCACCCATTTTCTGGGTTAATTCGCTCTTGCAGCCCAGCCTTTTCTTGACCCAACTTACAGAGTGTTTTCTGGTGAAGATGTCGGCAATAATGGAGGTTGGGGCCTATAACTAGTGGCCTAACAGAACCACATATTATCATAACTTGCATATTGTGGGGCTGTGTCGTGTGTTTTCTTTTTTATTACTGTTTTCATAATTACTGTTTACTGGTTTTTTTTACGTGAATTGAGTATAATTGATGTGATTGTAATTTTATACGTAATGACTGTATAAATATGAAAATAAAAAAGATGCATGAATTCAATTTTTGCCACAAGTTTATATTACCTTGCATTTGAGTGCAAAATGTATGATATTTTTTATTTTAATATTTCGTATGATAAATATGTATATTTTGTGTAATAAATATGGAGTGCGTTGATTCATAATCATCATACACGTTAATCATATTCATTATATATTGAAGCAATCATGTTCATCATTTGCTAAAGTTATTGTTGGGTGACTCGTCGTCCGGTACCTGCTGTTTTTAACGAAACGGAAGCGTCATCTACTTTTCGAACGTAGTTTCTAGCCCGGACTGCAATCGATCGGTTGTCCATAGTTAGTTGTAGCCTTGTCAGCCCTGCCTTCACGTTGACTTGGCGAGGGAAGCCTGTTCCGAGTGTTGGGGCCCGACCCGATTCAACGGCCTGACATGCTTCTAGCACGTCTCTGGCCAGTTACTCGGCCCGGTGGCTGGCAACAACACCTTTTCCAATTTTCTGCAATCTGATCAACGCAACAAGATTAACGAGAGATAATTGTGGGTTAAACTATTAAATTGAAATAATACCGCCTTATTCGTCGCTGATCGGATTTCCGTCAATATTGTAGAAAGGTAGGCAAATCTCATGTACAAAGTCGACTGTCTTCGGGATAGGATCAAACTTAGATCCAACTCAGATATCCTGGCCCTACTCGCAACAAACCAGACACGACACGAGTTAACGTCGGGACAGAGCCCAGCCCGTCGCCGCACCTGGTGGCCGAGTCCGCATTTCGTTTGTAACCTGCCTCAACCCACCGCCACCGTACCTGACTCGCACTTATTTGTCTTGATTTTTGTATATTTGGCTAGTATTTTAGTTAGTTTTGTTGTTAAATTTGGTATAAGTTGGATTGATTGAGCATATTTTCGTATTTATGTATCTCCGACTTACTTTACCACATTTTATGTTTATTTTAGGTATTTTGAAGTCTTTCGGTGTTAAGGTGGATGAGTGTGGGCCCGCGAGTGGAGTTTCAAAGAAATTGGGCCCTGATTTGGTATATTACTGTAGACACTGGGTATGTCATTCACACTGGGTTACCCAGTGTTAGAAACTCTGGCAGAAAGATCTCTCCGATCGGACTGGGAGACCGTCCGATCGGATATAAGCGTTACATACTCGGATTTTGTGGAGATTTTCAGTTACGGAAGGGGTTTTTGAAAGTTACAAAAGGCCAAGAACTCAGCCACATTTAGAGAACCGAAAAACATCATCCATACACTATCCATAGACGAATAATCCCCCGTCCGGTTCGTGGCAAACCGAGACGGTAAGACATTCACGAACCTCTTGGGGATGACAACCCATGAGCGTTCTTGAATCATTTTTTCATCTTATCTCTCTTTTAAAGATCAGAACCTACCCAAATAGACAGAACGAAGACCTCCCACGAGGACACGCTCGAAATTGACAACTCCGACCCGTCGCCTCAAAGCCCCACGGCAACCAGTTGCAGTGGCATAGATTCGGTAGTTACCACGGCAGTCGCAGATTCTCGGGAGTCCGTGACAGCTTCCAAGGCTCGACTCGTAGATGATAATCCCTCCGAAATAGCTGGAGATAGTTCTCGCAAATATTTCAATTTCGTACATTCTAAACTTTGTTCTCATTGGTTCATTTTGATTTTCAGTAATCTTGTTTGGATATTGTGTTTGCATATTATGTTTGGATTATTAGTTTGAATTTTTTATGTTTGGAATATTGTGAATCATTTGGTGAAGAACTGTTTTGGTTAACTAGTTGATTTCCATTATCGTGAATTGGGTGTTTTGATTAGGTTTGTGATATTGGATTTGTTGATGATTGCTAATTAGAATTTACAGGTCTAGTGCTTGGAATCATTCGCTTAGAATTGTCGGGTGTTTAATCTACACGTTGGGATTGACAACCCCAACTCGTAGACTAAGTGTTCAATAAAATGCCCAAGTGGTCGTGGAGACGATTCCAAGGCCCTAGACCCCGTTTTATTAATCATTTTAAAAAGGTTTTCAATTTCGTTTTAGAATTCGTTGTTAAAACTTTTATAAACATTAGTTAAGTTCTTGCATAGAGATTGACGCTCTCTTTGCAAGATTAGTTTTAAATTGCTCGTAGTATAAATCTTATTTCTTCGTTTTAGTTATTATCTTTGCAAGATTAGTTTTAAATTGCTCGTAGTATAAATCTTATTTCTTAGTTTTAGTTTTACCAAAACCCTTTGTCCGCGTGTTTAGCGTAGTATTTTGTTATTTTCTCGTTCGTAAAAACAAACACAAAAATAACTTCCGATTAGTCTTCCTCGAGAGATCGATTCGAGTTAACTTGCCAGTCTACAAGTGACCCCGTTCTCTTGCGGGCGAACTTAAACCCCTTTCAAGTGTAAGACGCGCATTTGTTTAACCGGATTTTAATTTTGAAAGGAACACAAAAGTTCGGCTCAGTACCCAAGCAAGAAAACCCCTTTCGTCACCGACGAAGCTATCAATCTGATGGGTCAAAGAGAACAAAAAGGTGACGAAAAAGAAAGCTCAAGAGGGTCTGGTTCTTTTCAAAGGATCAGAGAATAAAGGCTAGAAAGTGACTGCACATCTCAAGGGAAAAAAGACGAGTGTTTACCTTTTCCAGAGGTGAGCGGCGGGTTTAATACCCAAAGCAAAAAATGTAGGGTTAGGAAAAAAAGCCAATTGAGTAGGGGCTAGTCAACCATCAAAAAAGAAATGAAGGAACAACCCAAATGAGACCAAGCTAAACACGGTTATTGACCTTCCAGGTAGGTCGATTTAGGATGGGCCTTTTTTGTGGGCCCGATAGAGAAAATGGGTTGTCCTTCTTGGAGGTCATTTGGGCCTAATTACCTCACACTTACCACCACGGCCTAATTGGCTGTGTCAAAGTTCAAAATGTTCAAACGCGTTCGTAATTTGCTCACGGGCAAACACTTAGTGTTCATATCAACCGGGTTATACTTAGATGGAATTTTCTCAAGATTAATAATATGATCAGCAACAATATCACGAATGAAATGAAGACGCACATCTAAATGCTTAGTACGATCATGAAAAATAGGATTTTTGAAAAGTTGAATCGCCACTTGATTGTCAAAAAATAACACAACATTACCGTCTAAAACACCTATTTCAAACAAGAGGACCTTTAACTGAACAACTTCTTTAAAAGAGTCAGTTATAGCAACATATTCAGCTTCAATCGTAGATAATGTAACAATAGGTTGCAACTGAGACTTCCAACTAATAAAAGAGCCACACAAATTAAACACATACGAGGTTGTGGATTTTTTACTATCTCCATCATTTGCATAATTAGAATCAATATACCCTTTGAGTAAAACACCATCAGAAGATTTGCAAAATTTCAAACCAAAACTCACAGAGAATTTCAAATAACGTAATAACCATTTCCAAGCCTCCCAATGGAGTCTACTGGAATTAGACATGTATATACTCACACAAATAGTAGCATAAACAATGTCAAGCCTAGTACTAACCATGAGATACATCACAGAACCAATCACATTTGAATATGACACATTTTACATAACAACGATTTCAGTTTCAGTCTTAGGGGACTGAGACTTAGCACATATTCGAAGTAAGCGGAACTTCAGTAGGGTCAGCATCAGTCATTGAAAACTTACTCAAAATCTTTTCAACATAGGAAATTTGATTTAAGAATATTGAACAATTTTTCCTATCCCTAATAATGTTCATGCCTAAAATACGTTTTGCAACACCAAGTATTTTCATATCAAACATATCACATAGTCAATTTTTAACATGCTCAATAGACTTTATGCAAGGACTCATAAGCAACATGTCATCAACATAAATGAGCAAGAAAATAGGAACATTTGCGGATTCTTTAAAGTAAAGGCAATGATTATACGAGCTACGTTTAAACTTTAAAGAAAGCATACAAGCATCAAACTTTTTGTTCCACTGTCTCGGGGGCTGCTTCAAACCATACATCGATTTCTTAAGTAAGCAAACAAAATCAAGGTTCGTTTTGTCAATAAAACCTTTCAGTTGCCTTATAAACATTCTCTCATCTAATTCACCATACAAGAAGACAGTTTTAACATCCATTTGTTTTAACTCCCAATCAAAATGAGCAACTAAACCAAGCATAATACGCACAGTGGTAAATTTAATAACTAAAGCAAAAATTTCCGTATAATCTACCCCCTCTTTTTGAGTAAACCTCTTAGCCACAAGTCTAACCTTAAATCTAACCCCCTCATTCTCATGCTTGACCTTGTACAACCACTTACAATCTACGATATGACAATCATCAGGTTTAGGCACAAGGGTCCGCGTTTGGTTAATATGCAAAGAGTTCATTTCATCATTCATAGCATTTAACCATGCAAGAGAATTCTCAGATTTCAAGGCTTCATGATACGTTTTCGGTTCACTACTATCAATCGATTCAAACACACTAAAAGCATATGAAGTCAGATGATAATCACATAAAAGCACAGATTTGGAACGAGTTCTTTTCTTCCTATCTCCAGCAAGTTGATAATCATCTAACACATGCGTATCATGCATATTTTTATTGTTTTCAGTATGCACATCAGAGGTTTGAACATTTTTTGCAGGTAGATTTCCAGAACCATCAACAGAGACATCAACATGCACATTTCCAATTTCAACAAGCATATTTTGAGAATCATCAAACTTATTAACATGTATAGACTTCACCTCACTTGGAGCCGGGCCAGGTTCATTAACAATAGGCACTAAAGCATGTAAACATGGAAATTCAAACTCATTAAAAATCACATCACGCCTAGTTATCACTTTAAAACCCGGTTCACTCCTAAGCCACAACCTATAACTCTTAACACTCTCCAGATATTCCAAGAAAATACATTTGACAGAACGAGGTTCAAGCTTATCAAGTTTTTGATGAACAAAAGTAGCACAACCAGAAATACGCAAGTTCGAATAATCAATCTCCTTTTCATACCCAACTAACTCAGGACATCTACCTATCGAAGGAACGGAGGGGGAACTATTAACCAAATATGCAGCCGTTAATAAGGCCTCACCCCAAAACCTTTTTGAAAGAACAAAAGTGAACAATCTGATGCCTTTGAATACCGGACTCGACACAAAGCTTATCAAAAGAGTTATTATGAAATTCAGTCTGATGCCTTTGAATGCCGGACTCGACAAAAAGTTTATCAAAAGAGTTATTATAAAATTCAAACCCGTTATCTGTACTAAGAAATTTGATACGTTTTCCAGTTTTGCTTTCAATCAAGGTTTTCCAAGTTTTAAACTTTTTGAAAACGTCAAACTTATTTTTCAAAAGAAACACAAAGACTTTTCTTGAAATTTTATCGATTACAGACAAGAAGTATCTATTACCACCTTGTATGGGATCTTTAGCCAAATCCCACACATCAACATGCACATATTCAAAAATATCACGACAGGCAAAAAGTTTTGGAAGGGGAAACACGGAATTGCACACGTTGTTGTATGCCATACACACAAGTATCACAGAAGGGAATACAAGAAACTTTATCCTTACCAAAATAACCTTGTTTATGCAAAATTTCTAACCCCTTAATACTCATGTGTCCAAGATGTTTATTCCACAAATCAGTATGATCAATATGCACGGAGTTCACAGAATTTGGCATATATTTACGGTCAATAGTGCAAACATGCAAGCCGCTTTTCACCTTTGAAAACAATAAGGGAACCCTTCATGATTTTCATAACACCCTTACCCCACCTACCTTTTTAAGTGCAGCACAAGAAATCAGGTTATGAGATAAATCACGCACATGTCACACATTCTTAAGAGTTAAAATATAACTGGATTCAAAATGTAAGCAAACATCACCCAAACCAACAACATCGCATATTTTCTCATTCGCCATAGAAACATGCCCATGCTTAACTTCTTTTTAATTCGAAAACATATATTTATGAAGAGAAATATGAAACGTGCATGCAGAACCAACAAGCCACTCATTATCACATAGACTAAAACGCACATAGTTCAAAGTATCATGTATTTCATCAGACTCAATAACCATATAAATATCACCCATGTTATCATTACCAGACGCCATATTCGCATGATCAGGTTGTTGTTTATTTTTCTTAGGGTGGGGACATTCCTTAATATAGTGCTTAGGATCACCACAATTGTAACACTTACAACCACTTGGACGAGAATTAGACCTACTCTTTCATTTCCCTTTCTTTTTAGAAAGATTTGGGTTATTTTGATTAGTGGAAGTCTGAGAGTTTTGAAAATGGTTTCTCGACCTACATCTAACAAAATTAATCTTGCCATGACTATTACTTCCCTTGTTTGCATTTAAATCCAACTCTTTGCCTTTTAAACCATTTATAACCGTATCAAAACTTACTTGATCTCTACCATATTTATTTGACACCAGTTTGCTTTATGTCCAAAATAAGTTTTGTAAAAATGACAACATTACCATCAATGTTAGGACAAATCAGGCATAAATCTAAAAAAAAAAACTCAAGTAAAAACAGTTTACTCGTCAAAGATGTTTCAGTATAAAGCTCTTCCAATTTGTCCCAAAGTTCTTTTGCAGAATCAAATTTGCCACATTTATGTAACAAAGAGTCAGATAAATTTAAAATTAAAATTATAGATGAATACGCGTATTCATCAATTTCAGCTTTTTTTCTCATAGTAGTTCCACAGTAAATGAAGAACTAATTGCTTTGAAAACTTTTGTTGAACCAAGATACCTTTCATTTTCTACTGCCAAATTTGAAAATCACCTTTTCCTACACAAATGAACATGAAATTTCAGGAAAAATGCACAAAGCACCAAATTTCAAAAGAAAACATGTACACATCAAATTACGAACAAATCACAATGACGAGCAAATGCTGGATTTACAAGTAAATCACGACTAATGCTTGTCGGTCCGATAAATTACTTATCAAAATAAGTCGGATATTGACCTTAGCATAAAAAACTATAATCCACGCCCCTCCAGATCCCCTATAGCGCCAAGCGGCCCGGGCAAGAGGGTTTCACGTACGTGAATTATCAAGAGATTACGAATGATCAACCAAATGATAAACCAGTTAACGAGGTATGAAAAATGGCACGTAATCAACAAAATATCAAAGGGCAAAAAGCATACACGTTCAACTAACCTAGAACTAACCTAAATCTACCAGCTAGATCCCAAACAGTTAAACCCGCTACAAGCGGCATTCACGCTACGAAAGTAAAACAGAGAGGGTCAAGCCTATTTACCAGGATCCAACCTAGGGACCCTAATCCACTAGAATGGTGGATGACTAGCGCTCTGACACCACTATTGGGTGGCTCGCCATACGGTAGCCACTGTTTTTGAAGAAACGGAAGCGTCGTTTACTTTTCAAACGTAGTTTTTGGCCTGGACAACAATCGATCGGCTGTCTATAATTAGCCGTAGCCTCATCAGTCCCACCTTCATGTTGACTTGGCGAGGGCAGCTTGTTCGAAGTGATAGGGCCCGACCCGATTCAGTGGCCCAACAAATTTCAAGCACGTCTCTAGCCCGTTCCGCGGCTCGGACACTAGCAGCAGCACCTTTTCCAATTTTCTGCAATCTGATCAACACAACAAGATTAACGGGAGACAATTATGGGTTAAATTATTAAATTGAAATAATTCCACCTTATTCATCGCCGATCGGATTTTCACCAAGCTTGTAGAAAGGTATGCAGATCTCATGTACAAAGTTGAAGGTTCGACTGTCTATGGGATAGAATCAAACTTGGATCTGGCTCAAATACCCTGGCCCTACTCGCAACAAACTGGAGACGACACGAGTTAAAATCGGGACGGAGCCCAGCCCGTCGCCGCACCTGGTGGCCATGTCCGTATTCTTTTTGTAACCTGCCTCAGCCCACTGCCACCGTACCCAAGCAAGAAAACCCCTTTCGCCACCGGCGAAGCTATCAATCCGATGGGTCACAAAGAACAAAAAGGTCATGAAAAAGAAAGCACAAGAGGGTCATCTTCTTTTCATAGGATCAGAGAATAATGGTCAAAAAGTGACTTCACATCTCAAGGGGAAAAAGACGACTATTTACCTTTTCCAAAGGTGACCGGTGGGTTTAAATACCCAAAGCAAAAAATGTAGGGTTAGGAAAAAAGCCAACAATAGGGGCTGGTCAACCATCAAAGAAGGAACAAAGGAATGACCCAGATGAGTCCAAATCAAACACGGGTATTGACCTTCCATGTGGGACGATTTGGGTTGGGCCTTTTTGTGAGCCCGACCGAGAAAACGGGTTGCACTTTTTGGAGGTCATTTGGGCCTACTCCAATAGTCATATTTATCGTACACAAAATATTATTTTCACTTAAATCATTATAGAACACTCGTATTCATCACACAGAACCAAAGTTGTTAAATTTGCGATTTGATGATTCCAAACCATAAAAATGATTCAAATCATGTGTAAAATCGTATAAAATGCAGACTCGCGATTTTGGCCGATTTGTCTGAGTTTGATAAAATCTGATAATTAGAATATTGGACACAAGTGGAGGCTTCCCATGGAGGAGGACGAGAGACGAGAAACTGAGACAGCACACAGAAGACGAGAAGACGATGCAGATGACATAATAATAAAGACAAGAAGACTTTCCAAGATCAATGAAGAAGAAATTGAGTTTTCTTTAGATCTGTAAGAGGGACGACTGCAAGAGTGACGACGGAAGAAGAAGATTATGGTAATAAATGGGAAGAATGTTTTTGCCATGGTGTTGGACCTTAGAGCATCTCCAATGCAACAATGTTAAAAGTGAAAAGATTGACATATATAATAAAAATATTATGTGCCACATTAAATACTTGACATTATCAAGAGCAATGTTAAATTCTAGACATTACTCTTTACAATGTCTACCATTAATTTTAAATATATCATTCAATCATGTTATTTCTCTCTCTTTATTTTTTCTAAAAATAAATAAAATAAATTGTCACACATATAACATTAACATTGATGCATTTGAGAACTTTTTTTTATAAAATGTCAATGCCATTTGCCACATATGTTCAATTAACACTATTGCATTGGAGATATTCTTATGGGTCTAATAAGACTAAGTTTGGACCGTTAGCTAAACTCAAAATTAAAGATTTGGGTCATATATCAAAAATATAATTTATATGACATCTGCCCCAATTAACACACTTACCTTTTCTTTTAGAGAAGATGTCACTATATACTATTTTCTAAAAAGTATTTTCTAGTTTTAGCTTTGATTAGATTCTTTTCTCATTTTTACTTGATAAGTTTATTTTATTCTCAATATTACTTGATTGGGTGGGTTATGTTAACTTGGGTGGTTATGCATGTATATTAGTTATAATTAAGGTAAGGATATTATATTTAAGTCCGCTACAACTGAATTATAAGGTGTTTTATAATCAACCCCTATTTGTTAATTCTGTTGACACCTTACTGAGGTGTCAATTTTTTATGCCTCCATTTTACACGTGTCTTTTTCTTATTAATAAAAAATCTGATGTGTCAATTTGTAAAAAATCTCTATTATTTCTTTCCTTTTATAGATTTTGGTTTAGGGTATATAATAGAACTTTTTTCCTTATTTTTTTAGGCCTCATTAATAATCATCCCGTCATCCATCCCTGTTCTTTTGGTTTACATAGAAACCTAAACCTAACCCTCATAAACTTAGGATAATTTCAAGTGACGAAATCTCATAAACATTCCCTCAACATAAATATTTCTCCACGGCCGGAGATTCAATGGCGAAGCCCTCCATTTAAACCAATCTGAAACGATGATGTTGCTGTCAAGTTTTTTTAAAGTTGTAATTTTCCCATTAATCACTCCATGGTTAGTCTTTTGATTCATGTTTTCACAGTTTTCTTTATTATTTCTCAAAATAACCCTGTTTTCCAAATTTAAATCTGTTGAATTGTGGCTCGGTTTTGTTGATTTCAAGTGGCCCATATTTCTAAAATTTAGATCCGTTGAATTGTGATTTGGAATCTTCTGAATTGTGGCCCAGATTGATTGATTTGTAATTGATTTATAAAATATTTTTTCATTTTAACCTTCTTACAGATCTGTGCAGATTTGGTGTAAATTTGTGAGAATTTATTTGTTACAGATTGATTGATTTGTGCGATTTTACAAAATATTATTTCAATATTTGTTACAGATATTGATTCATATATTCGTGATTATGCATTCAATTTTTACGCTTTTGTTTCATATTTGTCTGTGCATATATTTTGATTCATAATTACAGATCTGTTGATTCACACATGATAATATGATATTTGTTTGAGCATGCAGATCTCGGTGAAATGTTTCGAAATGTTATTTTCATTATTTGATGAAAGTCCAACCCTGTGTCATATCCAGTTTTTTTAATTTTTTTATTCAGTATTAATGTCTTTTTTCATAATATAGTGAAAATTAACAACTCTGTGTCATATCCATTATTTTAGGATATTTTCTTTTCAATTATTTTTGTAATCAGGACTATGACAGATTTATTTTATTTTTACAGTTGCTTCCTCCAATGGTTGGGTCATTGATCGGAAATGTGGTCATGAATGGTATACTTTGCGGAATGCACAACGGTGTACCTGGGATGTTTTTGTTAACATTGAAGATGATAAGGTCAATGATATATGCATGTTCTTTTTTGAATCCGAGGGACAAACTTCCCCCTTTTTTTTATTACAGTTCACATGTATCTTCTAATTATTTCACATTTTATTAATATGTTTATCTTCAGGATGGATGGCGTAAATTTGAGCAAGATAATAACATTGAGATCAGGTGGTTTATAGTTTTTCGAAATTATGAGGAACAAGTCCTCGATGTTGTTATTATTGATCTTTCGCTTACTGAGAATTTTCAGATATGTGGAGTGAATTCTGATGATATGCATATGGATGTTACTAGCTTCAGTTTCAAATGAACAAAAATGAACATTGTGCGTGGACGTATTGTATGAACTTGATCATATAACTATGTGTTTGTTAATTTAACCATCGTTTCCTTTAGTCTAACAAAAATAAATTTATTCACAGGTCATTCCAAGTTCGTTCTGGGAACTGTACATCGTTGCTTCGAATCGGCATGCAACGGCGAAGACAGGCATTCGGTATCATAATCATCATTAGATTGTTGATATACACAAAGAACCTGACACAGTGTACCTTCAAAATGATTGTCGAGAATTTATATCTTTTCTCAATCTCAAGTTAAAAACCGAGCTCGATTTAGTCTTCTTCATTTACCAGGAATTATTCTCGAGCTTCGGTTGGTTTAGTTATTTTTTAATTTATTTGGTTTCTTTGAATAGTTATTAGTGTGTATTCAACTTCGTTGCTTGCGTTCACTGATTAATATTTTCCATCTGATATTCATGTTCGGATCAAGTTATAATGTGCAATTTGGTATTTTTCATTTTTCAATATAATTATCAGTTTAACTTCAACTGTTGTTTTTGCGTGTCCTGTATAAATATTTTGGTTTCAGAAATACTCTGGTGGTTTCCAACATCATGGGACATTAATATTCATAATTGGTAATATTATATATATATATATATATAGGGTTGGGTTCAAATGAGAACCCGTCATTATATGTGAACCTAGGGACTCATCTTGATCATTAGATTGGATAATCTTGATGGTTGAGATCATGACATGTCAGCATGGTAATAATGTAAAAAAATACAATAATTAATTAAAAAATGTATTTTGGACATATATCAACGTTTACAAAGAGCACTACATTGTTCTTTAGAAAGCACAATAGATTAAGAAAAAAAACACTACGATTGTATACAAAAAGCATCGCAAATTTCGTCTATAAACTGCAAATTCAAAAATTTGAAATGAAACTCAAATCTTCAACAAACCATAACTTTTTCAAATTTTATTCGTTTTGAATGAAATATATATCAAATTAATCACATTCTCAAGATCTACAATTTAAGATACATATTTCATGTTTTAAAACGTAATATATATATATATATATATATATATATATATATATATATATATATATATATAATTAAATTAAAAAAACTGGACTGATTTTAGCACTACAGTACTGTGTAAAAAGCACAATGAACCTGGACATATAATTGCACTGTGCAATATTAGATCTAAGGCCAGAATTAGTCCCTAAGTTCACATATAATGACGGGGTTCTCATTTGAACCCAATCCTATATATATATATATATATATAGAGAGAGAGAGAGAGAGAGAGAGAGAATTTGTTAACTGTTATTATCAACAAATATCAAATATTTTATACTCATAGTTCGATTGTATAATAAAATACCAATAATAATTGATGATTAGGCTATAAATAAAATATTTAAATTGAAACGTACAATATTGAGAAATAAATGTGAAGTTGACAATTCACTTTTTTCCATGGCTACATAATCAGTTTTAATACAGTATTGTGGTATTACTACTATATATTTTAAGTAGTAATTGATTGTCAATCAATCTTAATTTAACAATATATTAATACAGTTATCGTTATGTCTGACAATATTAATTGATTGATTTTATTTTCAATATTTACAAAAAACTCAATCAAGCATATTAATGTAGAATATTGTGTTCAAATTGTTGACGACAGAAAATATTTGATATTTAAAACCAAATATCAAATATAGTTCTATAATTAATGCTAAACTAAAATTACCAGATTATACGGGGTTCTATATAATATATTTAAATAAACTGGATTATCAGAGATTGTACGTAATATATTGATATCAATATTTGTTTAGAATCCCGGATTATTAATATACAACCTTAATTTACTTAAAACTGTTTTATACATACTAAATATATACTTGGTCAATAAGTTGTTTAATTCAAATTATGGTAATACATAACCGATACCTAATATATTTGTATCGATATCAATAATAAATTGATTAACTATGTATTAGTATCTATAATTGAGCGGTTATTTTGCTTAAGCGTTATCAATAAAATTTGATTTTAGATTATCAATTCATTAGTATGACAAATAACGTATCAAAAATAAATATGATACATTCCATAGACAGAATTTGATCCATAGATTCCTTAGTATGACAAACAACATATCAAAATTTTTTACTTCCATATTTTAATACTTCTATTAAATACTGTAATTATTACAGATTCATATTTGTATTTTCCTTAATATGACAAAAACTTGATTCCATCTCTCTCTATATATATATTACGTATAATCACTTTCTTCATACAAGTAAAATTATCTAATATTTATTTTTGCAATTAAACATAATAATTCGTAAACAATAGATCCGAAAACTCATCCCCACTTTGTAATAAATCAAAGCATCTGTGTTGGATATTCTGCTGAGCACAGTCTAGTATGTTTTTTTTTATTCTTTTACACTATTTCGTTAAATTACATCATGTTTGCAAAAATCAAAGCATCTGTGTTGAATATTCTGCAGAGCACAGTTTAGTATGTTTTTTTTTTTTTATTCTTTTACACTATTTCGTTAAATTACATCATGTTTGCAAACAAAGATTTATATTCCACTACATATGAAACTCTATTTCGTTAATTCTATTTTTCTTTTGAATTTTTTAAATAATTCTCTTTTATCGTCATATATATCATTAGAAGTTTTCTTGCCCAAGGAATAAATTATTTATCCAAAAATACTCAACCTCCAAAAGATTGGTTAGTATTTTTTACGTTATCATCTTTTTTATTTTTTTTGATATATAAAAAATGTTGTATAAAATATTCAGATATTATTTCAATTCAATTTATATATATGCATATAACCATCGAGGGTTATTTTAGATATTCTTATACAGCCTATTCCAGATACTTTCTCTAAATTTTTCGAAGATGCACTCCTTGTGTACTTCGATCTAAGAAATTAGCGTGGAGATTCATGGCCAGTTGAAATGAGCATGATTGACGATAAAGTCGAATTCACCATTGGTTTGGATCTATTTACACGACATAATAATATTGAACTCGGTGATCAAATGGTCCTTACTTACCGTGGTGGATTGATATTCGATGTAGTGCTTTTTCCTAATCGGGCATTGAGAAAAAATTCAAAATATTTCCACGTTCGATGAATTATATTTGGATTATGGGAACGTTTCATTTCCATCATTTCAAATATCTATTGAAAATACTCATGTTGAAAAATCTTTTTTGGTAAGTGATCTCATATTTTAACGTTTTGTAAATGTATTTTATTTTGGTTAAAATTTACAATCAAATAAGATCATTAAGAATTTTCATAATCATTTTTTTTACAGCCTATTCCTATGGACTTTTGGATGGAACACATTGACTAAGATGGTGAATGAAACAGTAGCAACACTCAATCATCTTTTAACTGATTGAACTGTAGAATTACAAAATGATAATTCTTCGGTACCGATGCTTTGTGGTTTAGGCAATTTTCTAAAGCGTACCAATTTGAGAGTCGGAAGTCGTTGTGCTTTCGAACTTATTTATCCTCCTGATAATTCAACAAGCATCTACTTCAATGTTGTTATTCTGTGAATGTTGCCCTGTTTTAATTTTAATGATGATTAAAAGTGAGTATGTAATAGTGAACTACTTGAATAAGGATTAATGGCAATATTATTTTTTCGCCATGAAATTTAAGAAACTCATCTTTCATTCATATTTCAATTGTTCTATTTGTCAATTTCGAAAAAGTGATTATTCCAGTATAATTACTTTAATTAAATAATTATTTTTGGCCCCATCAACGCATAAATTTACGTAAGATATGGTAATTCATTTAAATTCAACTGTTTCGATTTACATACATTGATTGACATATCTTGATTAATTATTTGGTTTTCATGTTAATAACAACCAAAAAAAAAAAAAACTACCTAACAAAATATTAGTTGATATAAATTTTGATAATTCAGATAAAACAATTGGACGCAATAAAGGTAGTATGTCTTTTATAGCATTTATCAAAAAATCTAACTTTTTAAAGCATTCAGTTATAATATTGCAAGCTCAATTTTGTTCGAAACACTGCATTTACTTAATGTGCTCAATAAAGTTGACTAAATGGTAATATTGAAATTTATACAAATATATATATATATAATATATAATATATAATATATATATATATATAGATAGATAGATAGATATATAAAATAATTTATTACTTCCCTTTCTTAATAACTAGATATGGAAACCTATTGGTATTCTAACAAACAAAAAACTCTCCACCTTCATTATTACCTTGAAGGAAGCATAAGATTTTTTTTCTCACGCAAACACCTTAACCTACGCAACCCATCTCCTCAGTTTCAATCCTTCCATACTCCACCTTCTCCTACACTGTCAAACATCGAACTAGAGCGCAAATAGTCTTTCCCCTGTTCCAGAAAATATGAGTCTCATTCCCACTTTCGGCAAGAAAATTTTGTCATTTGAAGCCTACTTTATTGTATTATTTATTTCTGAAAATAGATCTGGCCGATCATCTGCAATTTGCGAATTTTATAAGTTTTTGGTATAGTTTTTTAGATCAGCTTTTGTAAAATCGATATTCAGAATTTTTGAATAAATGTTTGTAAAGTGATAATCTAAATTCAACTCATTTACTGAATTACGCAGTTGATAAGTCTTCGAAGTTCACAAATTATATGTTCATAGACATCATATAATGCTTACATGTTCATTTGGGTTTGTTGACACCAAGAGATACTTTACAATTTCACATCAACATATGTTCTGGACTTTTAATTTGGATAGTTTCTACGATAAATTTTTATAAATTTGCAGAATATTGTGATTTTTTGACATAAATTTGTATACTAATGCTGAAGTTTTGTAGTAACAATTATTTGTTTGGTGAGTCAGTTAAATTAAATAATTTATTTTATATATTACTTGCATCACCCATGTATATTCTTGTTGAAGTTATTCCCAATTAACTGAATTTTGAATTCTTATTTGTGATAAATATTCCAGCACTTACCCTTGAACATTGTACCATATTTCAAAGATCTTGAAGATCTCGATTTCAAATTGTGTAACGCTCGGGGAGTTACGTGGCATGTCACCGTTTGTGTTGAGGGCGATCAGGTATGTTTTTTAAATTCTTGATTATTTTCTTTTTGTGATAATTGAGTGAAAAAGGTATTTGTTTGTTACAATCTTATTGTATAGTAATAAGCCATGAAAACTTAAACTTTATTGATCTAAGAGTCTTTTGATATAAACAATCAATTTGTTTGATCTAATCTATGACATAGAATGCAACACAACTTCATGGCTTTATTGCAGATGGTTAATATTTGTTAGATCCATAGTTAATTTCAATAGTTCTAAGAGTTTTTATATTATGCTACACATATGTTTTATTATTTAAGTAATTCCGAATTTTCTTTTTAGGCTCGCTTTGGTTATGGATGGAGCGCTTTTGAATCTGATAACTTCATTGCCGATTATTGTTCGATTGTTTTCATCAATAATGAGGACCACATTTTTGATGTGATCATTTTTGATGGTAATGGTGTTGCAAGTATGCAACTCTGTGGGTTTTATCCAGATGAAGCTCTCACCGAACCTGAATTTGAAGTTAAGATTAATAAGACGCATCTCGAACGTGGCCAAATCGTAAGTCTTATATTAATTAATATTAACAATATTTTTTTTACATTATTTTTTGATAACCCACAACATTACAATAAATTGTTGTGTTCAACAGGCTATTCCGAAATCATTCTAGAGGGATTTCATTGTCACAGCTGGCATTGATAACCTAAAAAAAGCATTTGTTAGATTCGGAGATAGACGTTGGAACGTGGATATCGTCACGCATGCCAATGATCGCCGATTTTTGCAGAATGGTTGCAAGGAATTTATTGATCACTTGATGTTGCCATAGGATTCAAGGATCAAGTTTATGCTTCTAAGTGTTCTGGGGTTGGTCTTCAATCTTATTGTTATTGGTTGATTTTGTTGCTTACCTTCTATAAGGTTTTTTAGTGTTTTTTGAACTACAAGTATGATCCGTTTGTTTTGTTAGTTCTTATCATTTCCAATCTCTAATGTTCATCTCCTATTTTGACATGGAATTGCAAACATTAAAGGAGTATTTAATTTTATTTATTATTGTTTAGTTATAAATAATTTGAATACCAATAGGTTAATATAATTAGTAAATGCTATATATCGTGTAGAAACTATATTTTCTAATATTTTTCATTTCTCTCAATCACTCAAAATAATATTCAATTACGATCCTTAAATTATGTCAACCCAATCAATTGTTTTCTGGACTGATCAAAATATATAAAATAAAGAAAATCTTTATTATTCGAGCAATGATTTTAATATTTTATTATATATATATATATATATATATATATATTGAATATCAGCATATATGAGCTATATATCTATTTTTAATAACATAAATGAATATATTCCAATACATGTCGAAGAAGATGGAAGGGAATCAATGTTTCTTGCTTGGATGGCATGTAATAAGAAGTATTCACGTGCCAGATTGTTGTCGTATACAAAATTCCCCACTAAATTCGTTTGGGATGCCACATATATTGTTTGGAGAAAAAGACAACGTGGATTTAAAATTGGTAGGTTGGATTATGTTCCGCCCGGTGTTGGAGAGCATATTATTCTTCGATAATGCTACATCATTCCCGATGATCAAGATGTCACGAAGATATACGTACCATTAACAACATTGTCTACCCCACTTTCAAGGCTTCATTTTATTCTTTGGGATTGTTGGATGATGATAGAGAATACGTCGTTGGTATTGTCGAAGCAAGTTACTGGCTTTACCGTCATTCCTAAGAAAGCTCTTCGCATTTTTGTTAATGTCTTCGAGTGTTTCAAGGCCTTGAGTATGTATGGGAAAAGACATGGCATCTTCTTGCAGACGACATCTTGCGAAGACAACGTATGATTGTGGGTATAGAAGGTAATTAGTATTTAGTTTTTTTAATTTGTTATTTATATAATCAATATTTTTGTTTTGATTAATTATCTACAAGTATGATTCACTTATATTCGAATAATTCTGAGTATATATTTTTTTTCTCTGTTCAGATCTTCAACTAAGTGATGATATGTTGAAAAAATATACCTTGATTGAATTGGAAGAACTTCTCCAAACTAATGGAAAATCCCTATTGAACTTCCTTGATATGCCTTTGCCCGATGATTCTTTAACGACTGACGGAAATAACAAACTTATCCAGCAAGAACTTGATTTTGCCAGATATCTTTTGGAAGCCGAGCCTCAGAAGTTGTGCTCATCATTAACAGATGAACAAAGGACAATCTATTCAGAAATTTTAAGTGTTGAGACAAATGATGAGGGTGGTATTTATTTTGTATACGATTATGGAGGTACGAGTAAAACATTCATATGGCGAACATTATCTGCTACTTTACGTTCCAAAGGTGAAATCGTTCTCAATGTTGCTTCGAGTGGGGTTGCGGCACTTCTGCTTCCAGCTGGAAGAACGACACACTTTCGATTCGAAATACCATTTACAATAACTGAAGATTCAATGTGTACAGTTACCCCTGAAACAGAATTAGATGCTCTTCTTGATCGGGCAAAACTAATTATAAAGGATGAGGCACCAACGATGAGTCGATTTTGTTTTGAAACTCTCGACAAAAGTTTGAAGCATATCGTACCTGAAGAAAGAAAGGACTTACCATTTTCCGGGAAGGTTATAGTTGTAGGTGGAGATTTTCGTCAAATTCTCCCGGTTGTTCCAAAGGGTACTCGGGAAGATATTGTGTATGCCAGTAGATTATGAGAAAATTGTAAGATACTTCGTTTGACAAAGAATATGAGGTTAACAGTCGGACAATCAATGTCAGAATCAGTTGACCGTGAAATTCAGGATTTCTCCAATTGGATTCTCAAAATCGGTGATGGCAAAATTGGTACTGAAGTGGATGGTCAGACTTTAATTGATATACTTGACGATATACTTCTTCAGACTTCAGGTGATCATGTTGCTGCTATTGTTGAGAGCACTTATCCATCTCTTTACAGAACTTTATCAATCACTCATTCTTCGAAGAAAGAGCTATTCTTGCTCCAACTAATAGCATAGTTGAGACAGTGAATGACTACGTGATGTCGATTCTTCCGGGTGATGAAAGAATTTATCTTAGCTCTGACACAATTTTCAAAACATATGTTAATGGAGAAGCTCTGCATCACGTCTATTCAACAGATTTTCTTAACACGATAAAGTGCTCCGAAATCCCCAATCATATTCTAAAATTAAAAAATGGAGTTCCTGTTATGTTGATTAGAAATATGGATCAGGCTTCGGGGCTATGAAATGGTACTAGATTAGTTGTTACGCAACTCGGAGATCGCATTATCGAAGAGAAGATTTTGTCTAGAACTAATGTTCGGACTAAGGTTTACATTCCACGAATGGCATTGAGTCCTTCGGATAGTAGAGTTCCGTTCAAATTTCAAAGGAGACAGTTTTCGCTTATTGTTTGTTTCGCAATGACCATAAACAAAAGCCAGGGTCAAACTCTTTCAAATGTCGGTTTGTATTTGCCAAGGCCGGTTTTTAGCCACGGTCAACTCTACTTCGCAGTCTCTCAGGTCAAGAGTCGTAAAGGATTAAAAATCCTAATTTGTGATGATGATGGTAATATTGTTAATAAGACTGCAAATGTTGTTTATAAGGAGGTTTTTCAGAATCTTAAGTGAACACATTCAATAAATTGTATTATTGACAATATCTTTTATTTTCACACTTTTTTCTCTTTTGTTAGTATGTTTTTTCTCGGTTTGCCCACGTAAATGCGGGTTTTCGAACTAGTTTCTAATTATAAGCATTTCATAATTGCTAATTTCTCATTTCCTACCAGCATATTATTTAAGGTCGTCTCATAATTGCTAATTATAAGCATTCATGTTAATTCACTAACTTAAAAGTCAATGCATTTTTTTTTTGTTTTGATATTCTTACTTATTTTTAATATTAATTAACACGTTTTTTTTAGGATTGAGATATGCTACTTTCTTCAGCATCATTATTAATAGTCATAACTCTAATCTCACCCTCAAGGAAATTAAACAAGTATTTATCGAAGTACAACTCAGTGTGGAATTTTATTTTACATTCCATTCACTTTATTGTCTTTATTTTTTTTCATGAATGTAATCTATAGATTTTATGTTTATTTTAATGGACTTTTTTATTTTTTAAAATGTTTCATTTCTGTACAGCTAATAAAATGTCGATTTTTGGTTTATTTTAAGTTGACTAGAATTTGCATATTTTATTTATATGTTTTTATTTAGTTCATTTTCTATTTATTTTCTAAGATATTTATTTATTTTTATTTATTTTATGTTACATAATATATAAATTTTTGCATAAGTAACCCAGAATTCAACTGAGTGATGATTTAAAATATAATTAGTAATAATTATTGTTAATATAATTATCATACCAAAAATTATAATTAAGAGCAGTCCTAATAATTAAATAAGATTATTAAAGAAAACTTGACATGTGAATAAATGAGTTTTATCAATGTTTAATTAAATAGAACTATTAAGAAAATGGGTGATTTAATATTAATTACGTTGGTTGAGGAAATAAATGAAGATATTTTAGGAAAATATTTAATGGTAGGATTGAATAATGGAGATATTATAGAAAAATATGTACAAGCCTCAAATCATCGTAAATGTGAAACTTTTAAGGAAATATATTCAGTCATATTTATGCTTAATTTAGAAAAATATATTTTAGTCTTATTTTTGGTTAGTTTATCACATAATTAACACAACATAAAAACAGTATTTTATCTAGGGGAACACTTAAAAAAATATTTCCCTCGGAAATTCCCATGGTAAAGATTAAAATCACATAAAAATGAGATTGTTTTGTATGTGGTTAAGCATATGTGTCATTTTTTAACCATGGTGGTAAACATGGAATCAAGACTCCTAAATCATGTATTCATGCCATTTTCTCTTTCTTTTATTCCAAAATATAGCACATTTCATATTCTTAATATGTATAATTTTTATTTACTTCCTTATTTGTCCCTGTATAAAGCACATTGGTGTCATGAATTCAAGGCTTTCGGTTTCGCCGGAGAAGAAAGAAAGGGAATTAGGGTTTGAAAATGTCGATTTCAATGCAATTGGAAAAGGGGCGGATGTTACTAAGTGCTTTTCGTTTCGAGTCGAGGTTGGCGGATGGACACGGGTTGAATTTGTTGGTCCGAGTGATTCAAATGAGGTAAAGGAGTTGGGCCATTAAAAGGATGCTAAGTGGGCTGATTAATTCTTTGGCTGGGCTGATATTAATTTTAAGGCCTTATGGCATTAATACCCTTTTATCTTTAGCTATCAAGTGTCATGTTTTAATTGGTTCTAATTCCCTAAATAGTGGATCAAGCTTGGATGCTTTTGGTCCCCCCTCTTAGTATTTATGTATGTGTTTCAATATGGAATGAACAAGTAAGAATCACATTTCAAGTCTATTTTCTCCCTCAAGCACTCTACTCTCCCCTCTACTGCTATCTTCTTATACAGAAATATTTACAATTCATCATCCGAAAATTACAAGAAAAATTCTAGAATAATTACAAACAATTAACCCATCAAGCCCAGTCATTACAACTGGTAATTAAAGCTTTTTTGATCCTTCTCCATGACAGAAATTATCCGTTTCAAAGACCTGCAAGAAGCCCAGAAAAAATTAGATCAGGTTCTCCAAATTGAAGCTGCAAAAAGAGAAGCAACCGAGATGAAAATACAAGAACAAATCAATGGCATCAATACAGATATGACAAACAAATTTGAGCACCTTTCCCAAACCCTAACATCTATTCAGCTGCAGCTATTAAATCTAGATAAGGGCTTCAAACAGAATGAAGAAGGGTCAATTCTAGGGGAACCAGGTTCAGGTTGGTCATCTTCTAAATCAAACCCCATGCAACAATTCACAGGTCACAGAATGATTCAGGACCACACTTTCTACCAACATCACCGGTCCACTACCCAAGCTAGAGTTTCCCAGATTTGATGGTTCCTACCCTAGGTCATGGAATCTGAAGTGTCATGGGTATTTCAAGCTTATAACTAATATCCCTGACAACCAAAAGGTAACCCTAGCTTCTATGCATTTTGAAGGTAAGGGGCTGCACAATGGTACCAACAGATTTCTATGAAGCAATTTGACCTCACCTGGTCCCAATTCTTAGAGGTTGTTTCAGCCAGATTTGAAGAGATAAAAGAATCCAAAGTCATTGCCACTAGTACAAAAAACACATTTTAGAACAGACAATCTAGAACGGATTTTTCGGATACGTTCTAAAATGTCTGTCCAGTGGCATTTTCGTAATTAAAATCGTAATCCTAGAATGGATTTTAGGATGTACGTTCGGAGAATTTTGAGACTGACCACATTTAGAAGGTACTTATAAATATACGTTCTAGTATGTGTCATAATCTAGAAAGTACAAATAATAATACCTTCTAGTAAATTAAACATCCCAAAACGTATTAATATTTATACGTTCTAGCTATCAAACATCTTAATTAAATAATTAGACTAAAATTTTATCCACAAATCTTATTTTCCTTTCTCTATCCAGAACACTATCTTCCCCTTTCTCTCTCCCCGTAACCACAGCTCCCTCTTTCCCCCCTCTCTCTGTGTTTCATATTCCTTCGCCAAATTCACTAGTCCATGGCGAGCCGCGATGGGCTCGGTCCAAGCTGGCGCCGATGATTACGACGGTGTGGAGTTCTGGGGACTCCCTGAGTGCGCCGGCTGGCTCACGAAGCAAGGCGAGTACATCAAGACCTGGCGCCACCGCTGGTTCATCTTGAAGCAGGACAAGGTCTTCTGGTTCAAGGAATCGATGGTCACCCGCGCCTCCAGGCCACGTGGTGTTATCTCGGTGGCCAATTGCCTCACCGTCAAGGGCGCCGACGACGCGCTCCATCGCCAATTCGCGTTCGAGTTGTCGACTTGGACCGAGACGATGTACTTCATCGCCGATTCGGAGAAGGAGAAGGAGAATTGGATCAATTCTATTGGGAGATCTATTGTTCAGCACTCCAGGTCCGTTACTGATGATGAAATCCTCGATTTAGATAGCCGTCAAATCAGTTTCCCCTTAATTTTCCTTATAAAAAACATTTTTCATGTGAAAAATCTAGCCATTTTCTGTTTGTGTTAATACTCTGCTTGATTGTATGTTCTTTGCTTGTTGTTTGTGTTAATTTTCAAAAACCTCTGACTGATTAAGAAATGAGTAACCTGTGGGATATTTTCTTTATGGAATTATTTAGACTTACTTTTTTTTGGGACCTTTTTTGCCACTCTATATATCATATCCTTTAGGGTGGATTATCGATGAGAAATGCTAAATACTTTGCATTATTTTTTCTGAACAGAAGCTATCATATAAGCTCAACTCGATAGTTACGCCTGTATTACCACATATGCATTAAAGTCTAAGGTTATGATAGAGTACATTGATGAAATTTTTGTTTATGTAGGTTAGAAAGCATGGAATAATTATTGAATTTACTGACCCTGACTATAATACAAGGCGAAGTGCCACCAACTTTCCTGAGGTTGCTGCTCATGAAGGTAATTCCATTTTTGTCCCTTAAAAACTTTTTTAACCCCGAGGGTGGAGGCTGTGAATAAAAACTCTTACCCCATAGAGTAGGTTAGTGTGTATTCCTCCTTGCTTAAAGTTTCTAACTCTTTTTATTTTTATTTTGGTACAAGGCTGGACAACTATTGAAGCGATTGATTCGTTGGTCAGAAAGGCAGGTTACAGTGGCACCATCACTGGACAACTGTATAAGCGTATTCAACTGACAAGTTACCAGAGCACCATATTTGCCATGCAATACAGTGAATATGTTGCCTACGTGAAGACAACTAGAGGTGCTGCTCCGACTATTGGTGGGGCAAAACCAGACAATTATTGATAAGTTATTTACCCTCTCATTTGAGCTGTAAAACTATGTCGATGGGGAAGGTAAAAATTAATTTGAAGCATATTGATGGGTGAAACTATTCTTGTTTCACCCTGCTTGGTAATTGCTATTTCTGTCATTTATTATGTTATTTGTTATTTTGCATGAAATTAACCTCCAAAAGCTTCTCTGAAGCTGCAATGTTGTGAAACTTGTGTTGTGTGATTGTAATATTACTCGTCTCCTGTTGTGTTCAAGCCTAAGTTTTCTTTATTGATTTGGTCTTTGATATGCAGATGTTCGTGCTTCATGCTTCATTTTACGTATAGCTCAGTCATTCGTGCCAGTCTTGTTTTCCTAAAAAGAATCGCTTTCTTATCATGTATTTCCTTTAAAAGAGTCAGGTTTTGGCATGTGAAGTTTGAGTGTACATTGGTTAGGACAGTGCTTTTGCAAATATAGTTTGACCCCCTTCTCACGGGTTAAGGTCTGTGAGTCTCACAGGAGACCTAACCCATTTGCTCTCTTACGACAGTCTAACGGTTCATACCCGTTAGATGGAACCATTGCCCGAATCCACACCAAAAACCCTGTTTATATTAGGGAATTTGCAACTAGAAAGGTTTTTCCTAAACGCCCAAGCGAAAAAATCTCTCTCCATCGCTATCGTTCTACACCACACGATTTCGTTCTACACCACCGATTTCCCTCTTCATGGCTCTCGATCTCTCTATGACACATCTATCCCGCTCTCGCTGATTTTGTTTCTTTCTTCTTTATCTGCATTTCCCTCTCTCGTAATTTTCATTTTGGGTTTCAAGTTTGAATGTTGAATATTTTTCATAGACTATTAGTAAAGCTTTCTTAGGGAGTTGTGTTCGATTGAGATTTTTTAAAGACTTTTTCTGGTGATTATTCTAAACTTTTATCATGTATTTTATGACAAGTTAAGATTTTTGTACACTTGTAATTAATACTTCATATATAGTTTTAGGTTTGTGCACATAAACTAAGGAATGAATTTAATGACCATATTACCCTGAATAAAATATTTTTATTTTTCTCTTTCCCGCCTTTTCTTCTCAACAAATATGGGTAAAATAGTAAAATACTTGCATCTTGAAATTGTATAACAACTATTGTGAACAATTTTAATAATGCTAAAACTACAACTGTTGAGGAATTGTGGTAGAAGTATAAAGAAAGCTCAACTAGTACACTCGTGCAAACAATAAATAAGTGCTATCAATCTCATTTTCTTGGAAGGAGACCAGGGCACTCAGACTAACATGAATACCAATGAGGTGTCTTTCATTACTTCTTCATTTTCTCATTTTATTGGCTCTAAATACTTTTTCTTTTTTTATATATTTAATAATTGGACAGGTAATTGCAAATAGAGCAGCTGAGATTCTTGGCCACAAGCGCGGAGAAAAATTTGTTCATCTGAATGACCACGTATACAGATCACAATCTTCCAATGACACGTTTCCAACGGTAATTAAGCTTTTTTAAATTAATAAGCTCACATTTATTTAATTATGATTTTGACTTTCTTCTCATGCATATATATATAGGTAATGCACATTGCTGCTGCAATGGAAGTGAATTCAAGATTATTACCGAAACTCAAACAATTATACACTACCTTGCATTCAAAGGTAATTCAGAAATATTTATGATTTCCCCCATTTTCTCTACACGTTTTGCGTTTTCATTGAAACTGATTATAATTATAATATATTTTTGCGATTTTTATCAGTCTATTGAATTCAAGGACATTGTAAAAATCGGTCGTACGCACAAACAAGACGCTACGCCTTTGACACTTGGACAAGAATTTAGTGGCTATGCTACTCAGGTATATATTGTTAGGCCTTTTTCATCCAGTTAACTTTTTTGCAGTCTCTCAAAATAATTATGTGATAATTAATAATAGGTCAAGTACGGGATTGATCGAGTCTCACACACCCTCCCTCGTCTGTATCAGGTTAATAATATATAAATAAATAACCTCTCATTCTTAAATTCTTTTTCTCTTTGGTCTTTAGAGTTTGGAAAATATGTGCAGCTGGCACAAGGATGGACAGCTGTGGGAATTGGTTTGAACACTAAGAAAGGGTAAAAAAATTTATTTAAAACGTGCCTTTGTTTGTTTTGTGAAGTTTATATTTAATTTTGATTTTACGAAAGCAAGTGTATGTTGTCCGGTTCGATGTAAAGATTGCTGCAGCAGTGGCTGACGAAAATAATTTGCCATTTGTGACTGCTGAAAACAAATTCGAAGCATCGGTATGTAGTCTCTCTTTCTGAAACTCGCTTTTTTATTTTATTTTATTTATTTGTTTATTAATAAATAAACTGAAAATGTTGCATCTAACATATTAAGTTCTATTGCAAGTCTGAATTGATTGTTTGAATTGATAGGATGCGCATGATGCCTTTGTTGAAACAAGTGGTGCCTTAAACACAATTGTTGTTTCTCTCATGAAAATAGCAAATGACGTACGTTTCTTAGGAAGGTAAATATAATATATGAGATATTAGCTAGCTAGTTAGGAGTAATTTATTGTTTTGATTCTGTTCGGTTGTCCTCACATATCATATGTTATGTTTCAGTGGTCCGCGGTGTGGTTTAGGAGAACTCATACTTCCTGAAAATGAACCTGGCAGCAGCATAATGCCTGTAAATTTAAATTGTTATTTTTTCTTAATGAGTTATAAGTGTGTAGTAATATTTACTAGAATAATCTATAATTTCATGGGAAGGTGAACCCTACGCAGTGCGAGGTTCTCACAATGGTTTGTGCTCAGGTAGTAATAATAATAACAATCTAAAATGAGTATAAGAGGTAAATTTCCAATAGCAATATATAATCAGGTTGTTTTTCATAATTATTGAATTCAATTTTTCAATCTATCAGACTCTCTGAAGATGCTTTTGACCCAACTAAGTCCACTGGGTTAGCTATTCGTTCATCGTCAAGCTCCCCGATGGCTACGACACTCAGGTTAGCTATTTCTTTTATTTTTATACATAAAGTTTGGGTGTCAAATTGTAGATCTCGGATAGGATTAATTCAGATAGTAATCATCCAAAATAGATTTTAAAAAAATGAAAAAGTCTAGAGTTCATATCAACCTACTTGCTCAACGAGTCTGAGCGTGGTTACTCCATTCTCAGCTGCTCATTCTCTGATGACGGTAAAGCCTACTACTGCGTGGGGACAACATATTTCCAGATAAACGCGACTTGAAATTACCAAGGTAAGTTTCAGAGTCTGGCTTTGGTTTCTTTTTTGCCCTGTTGCACAACCCCTGGAGGTTGTTAACTTGTTTGTATTCCGTTACTCTTCTGCCTACAATTTATTTTCTTCTGGTTGAGTTTTGTTGTACTTAAGTATTTACATTGATAAATGCTTTTTTCCTCCTGTACTTGAAATGGTTTCAGGGTTTGCTGAGCATCTTTTTTTTTTCTTTTCCCCTAAAGATTTCATTGGTGTATTCGTCTGCTAATGGTTTTCTGAAATAATTTCAGGGTCGGATATTAGTTTTTGCTGTAGAAGATAAAAACCTAGAGCTTATTTCTGAGACGGAAACTAAAGGGGCTATTAGTTTGGATTTGTGTTGCAGATCTAAAGACAAGACAATCATGGTAGATTATGAAAATCAAAACGAGATGAAGGGTGATGTCCCATATGTAAGTATTTAAAAAATAGCTGTGGCTGTTGTTTTTAATTCTGAATCTTTGTTTTAATATGGTATTGTCAGTTCGTAATTTTTCTGAATCCTATTTTAAGTATTTGCAAGTTGTGCCCAAAGTTCATTTATTTTGTTCGATGCAAAGAGACGGTTCATATTAGCTCGAAGCTATTTGCTTACAACTAACCTCAAACCTAATTTACCACGTTAGCTCACTTGATTATTATTATTATTATTATTGAATATCTGAATTATTTACAACTTTACGACGATTTTGATTTAAGAAAAAAAATATTTGTGGTCGCAGATGAGCATAACCGGATAGCGCAATCGAGAGGGACGATATATTCTTGCCCAGATGAACCAGGGGTACATAGAGTTTGGAAGCCAAATGGGCAAAGGATAAAAGGCCCTGGTTTGGCTGTATCAAGAGCCTTTGGTGATCTTTGGACTTAGCCTGAATTAACACAAAGATGGATAAATAGCAAGGATCAATTCTTCATTTTGGCGGGGTATGTTTTGAGAATTAATCTCAAATTAATATGTGGCGTCTAGTAGCCTAATTACAAAAAAATAATAATAAAAATTGCAAAATTACAATTACAACCCCGAGGTAACAAATATCATCTTGTTGCCTGTTTGGGGTGTAATTTGTAAAATAAAAAAAAAAAGGGTTATTCTGTAATTTATAATGTTAGTATTTTTTTTTGTTTTTTTTTGTTTGTTTAAAAGTAGCTGTTAGTGTTTTGTTAGGTTTGGGATGTTATATCCAACCAAGAGGCAGTGGAGATTGTTGATTCGACACCAGAAAGGGCAAAATCGGCAAAGAGGCTTGTCGAACGTGCAGTTTGTGCTTGAAAACACAGAGTTTGGGCAAAATCGGCAGTTTGTGCTTGGAAACACAGAGTTTGGGCAAAATCGGCAAAGAGAATGTTTTTAAGGATTTTAAAATCATAGTTATTTACATGTTTTTTTTTTTATTGTTTATTAGTGATACATTTACTTCTTTTATTTAATTTTGGTGTATTTTTTTTGAAATAATTAATATATTCAAAATATATAGTATCGACAATTATGGTGCACCTACTTTCATTTCTTTTTTTTTTAAAAAAAGATTACTACTTTCTAGAAGGTATTTTTCAATGTCTGTTCTAAAATATGACAATCTAGAACGTACAATTTGAATATCCGTTCTAAAATAATCTTTTTAGAACGTACAATTCGAATATCAGTTCTAAAACATGACATTCTAGAACGTATATTTTGAATTGTACGTTCTAAAATATGACATTTAAGAACATATAATAGAATATACGTTCTAGAAGGTCGACATTCTAGAACGTATATTTTAATATACGCTCTAGAATAATGACATTCTAGAACGTACAATTTGAATATACGTTCTAAAATATTACATTCTAGAACATATTTTATAATATACGTTTTAGAATGTAATACCTTCCAGAACGTATATTATAAAATACGTTCTAGAATGTATTATAGAGGACGGGGCAGAACCAGAATCAGACTTTTTAGAATGGGTTTATAACATTCTAGAACGGATATTTTGTCAGATATTCTAGAACGGATAAAAAATATCCGTTCTAGAATGTCTGACAATCTAGAACGGCTGCATCTAGAACGCAGCAGAATCCGTTCTGGACTGCTTGTTTTGTCCGTTCTAGAATGCTGTTTCTGCACTAGTGTGCTGAGTTTAACAAATGGAGGCACACACATTCATATGCAGATTATATGGAAAGACTTGAGGAGTTAAGGGCTTGTATGCTCTTATGCAATAATGGGACCTACTCAGAAGAATACTTCATTGCAAGTTTCATAAGTGGATTGAGTGAAGAATTGCAGGCATTTATGCAGATGTTTGAACCCAAGTCCTTACAACAGGCCATTGAACTTGGGCAAAGGCAAATACACACCCTAGAATCTTTAGCCAAGAAATTCAGATCATAACCCAAACCTACTACCCTTTTCAACCCTAAGATGGGTGACTCCAGCACTATACTAAAGCCACCCCAAAATGCCACAAAACCACAGTTCAAACTCTTCACTGCTTCAAAAATGGCAGCTAGAAGAGAGAAAGGGCTTTGCTATAACTGTGATGAGCCATTCTCAAATGGGCACAGATGCAGGAATAAGACTTCTTACATGGTAATGACTGAGGAGGAGGAATTACATTATATGCAGAGAGGTGCTGAAGAACAAGAAAACACTAAATCTATGGAAGAGATTCAAATGAACTTGAATTCAATATCTAGTGAAGGAGGGGTGACTACTATGAGGCTTAATGGTTATGTGGATGGTGAGAGTCTGCACATACTCATTGATACAGGTAGCACTTTGAGTTTCATACAAGAATCTACAGCCAAGAGGTTGGGATGTACCTTGGAAAAGGCCAAACCTATTATGGTCAAGGTTGCAAATGGACAAAGAATGACCAGTTCCAACAGGGTGAATGGTTTCAAGTGGAAGATGCAGGGACACTCTTTCTCTTTTTCACCAAGGGTCTTAGCTAATGAGGGCTGTGATTTGATATTAGGAGGTGATTGGTTGAAGTCTTGCACTCCCATTGAGTTTGACTATGATTAGATGACTTTCACTATCAGTTTCAAGGGAAAAAGGGTCAAAATCCAAGCTATTACTACCCCTACTGAATGCCAAATGATCTCAGACCCTACCCTGTTCAAAATGGTTCATCAGGAGATACCTACTCAGATTGAGGAAATGTACTGGATTAAGATGAAGCCAGAGATGGAACATAGTAAGGGCAAACTAGAGGACCTACTGCTGGAGTTTCAGGATGTTTTTGAGGAGCCTAAAGGTTTGCCACCTGTCAGGGGGGTTGAACATAAAATTATGTTGAAAGTGGGCAGTAACCCTAAGCGCCAGTATCCCTATAGAGTATCTCATAGCTAAAAGAATGAGATTGAAAAAATTGTGAAGAAAATGTTAGAATTTGGGGGCATTCAGAATAGTAATAGACCTTTTGCCTCCCCAGTATTACTGGTCAAGAAGAAAGATGCTACTTGGTGGATGTGTGTGGATTATAGGTATCTCAATAGTTTAACTATCAAGCATGACTACCCTATTCCAGTTATTGATGAGTTATTAGATGAGCTACAGGGTGCTAAACAGTTTTCAAAAAATGATATGAGGTCAGGGTATTTTCGGATTCTGATGAGGCCTGAGGACATATATCTTACAGCTTTCAACACTCATAATGGGCAATATGAGTTTCTAGTTTTGCCTCTTGGTCTTTGTAATGCCCCAGCTACCTTCTAGTAATTAATAAACCAAGTTTTTCAGCATATGTTGAGAAAATCAGTGTTTTTTTTTAATGATATTCTCATTTACAGTAAGAACAAGGAGGATCACTACAGGGATGTAAGGGAAGTACTATGCCTACTCAAGAAACACGCACTCTTTGCAAAAAAGAGTAAATGCCATTTTGGACAGGAGCAGATTGAATACTTAGGCCACATGATTTCTAAGGAAGGGGTAGCTACTGATCCTAGCAAGATCTACAACATGGTGAATTGGCCTACACCAACCAACATTAAACAACTCAGAGGATCTTTGGGCCTTACTGGTTACTATAGGAGGTTTATACAAGGCTATGGGTTGATTAGTATACCCTTGACCAATTTACTCAAAAAAGGGGGGGTTTCATTTGGTCCAAAGAATCAGAGGTTGCCTTCAACCACCTTAAGGAAGCTATGGTTACATCACCTGTACTAGCCCTCCCAGGTTTTTCAAAATTATTTATCTTGGAGACAGATGCTAGTGCCAGTGGGTTAGGAGCTGTCCTGATGCAGGAGGGAAGACCTATAGCTTTTATGAGTAAAGCTTTGTGCATGAAAAGTCAGGGATTATCCATTTATGAGAATGAGTTTATGGCTGTGCTGATGGCCATCCAAAAGTGGAGGCATTACCTACAGGGGTATAAGTTCATCATCAAAACTGACCAACAAGCTCTTAAGCACTTGTTGGATCAGAGAATCAGAAACCCAATGCAACAAAAATGGATCGCCAAGTTATTAAGGTTTAACTATGAGATACTATATAAAAAGGGTGTGGAGAACAAGGTGGCTGATGCCCTTTCCAGGCAGGATCATTCTGAGGAGCTGAATTCAGCTATTTCAGTGGTCACACCAACATGGGTGCAACAAGTGACAAATAGTTATGAAGGGGATCCATTCTTCACCAAAATCTTGTTAGCAAAGTCAATGGACCCACATTTATACCCAAAATTTGTAGCAGAGGTGGTATAGTTAAGTTCAAGGTAAGGATATGAGTGGTTAATAACACTAAACTCATGGATACCATACTTGCTGAAATGCATAACTCTGCCTATGGGGGACACTCTAGTATTCTGGGCACCTACAAGAGGATCCACAGGTTGTTTTATTGGCCACAGATGAAGAAAGAAGTTGAATCTTGGTTCAAGCATTGTGATGTTTGTGCTAGGAGCAAATCAGAAGGAGGTGCCTACCCTGGCCTATTGCAGCCTCTACCCATACCCCACTAAGCTTGGACCCACATTTCTATGGACTTTGTGGAAGGGTTACCTAAATCATTTGGAAAAGATGTGATCTTAGTGGTGGTGGACATGTTCACTAAAAAAGGCCATTTCCTAGCATTATCTCATCCTTTCACAGCTATAATTGTAGCTAGGTTCTTTCTAGACTTCATCTACAAACTACATGGACTATTCCTACATATAATGTCTGACAGGGACAAAGTGTTCACCAGTGCCTTTTGGAAGGAGTTTTTCAAAATTTCTGGCACTCAACTAGATTTCACCTCAGCCTATCATCCTCAAACAGATGGACAGACAGAGAGAGTGAACCAATGTTTGGAAAACTACCTAAGGTGTATGGTTCAACAGAACCCTAGGGCTTGGACCAAGTGGTTACCATTAGCAGAGTATTGGTACAATACCAATTATCACACCAGCCTCAGTACTACCCCTTATCAGGCCCTATATGGCTACCAACCCCCATCAAAATTTTTGGAAACTCAAATTGTTACACAGAACCAAGACCCAGCAGAGTTTATCAATGAAAGACATTAACAAATTCAAGACCTCAAACAGAACCTACATCAAGCCCAACAATGTATGAAATTCTCTGCAGACAAAAAAAGGAAAGAAAGGTTTTTTGAGGTCGGAGATTGGGTGTATTTAAAACTCCAACCTTTTAGACGAAACTCAGTTGTACTCCGAAAAAACTTGAAACTCTCAGGAAGATTCTATGGGCCATTCCAGATCCTAGAGAGAGTCGGAGAGGTATCTTACTGCTTGAAGTTGCCGGAGAACGCCTAGAGTCATCCAGTGTTCCACGTGTCTCTTCTGAAAAGGAAGCTGGGTCCCACAGTGCTACTCATTCCACACTCTGAACTGCCGAAAACTGGTGAAAATGGAGAATTCTTGGTTCGTACTGCAGAATTGCTCAAAGGTTAGTACGAAGAAAAAGGGGTAATGTTCAACAATTCTTAATTAAGTGGTGCAACGGTGAGGATGGGGACTTAACTTGGGAGGATGAGGGTTATCTGCGCAAGAAATTTCCAAAGTTCGATTCTTTGGGACAAGGATCAAAAAATGGGGAAGGTATTGTCATAAATTCAAGGCTTTCGGTTTCGCCAGAGAAGAAAGAAAGGGAATTAGGGTTTGAAAATGCCGATTTCGATGCAATTGGAAAAGGTGTGGATGTTACTAAGTATTTTTTGGTTCAGGTTGAGGTTGGCGGACGGGCATGGGTTGAGTTTGTTGGTCCGAATTTCAAGTGCTTGATAAATCTGGAAAAGTGCTTTTCGATCCTTTTATTTTGTGCTCTTCAAGACATCTCTTTGAGCAGCAGTTAGTGTTGATACATCATCAGGTGCTCTTACACCTTCTTCGATGACGCTCTATAAATCTTGAGATTCTAGAAATAATCTCATAAGATTACTCCAATAATCGAATTTTTCACCATTGAAGCGAGGGATAAGAGAAACAAGTTGGTTAGACATTTTTTTTCTCTCCTTTTTTTTAACTTCTCACTTTTTTTTTTTAACTTGGCTCTGATGCCAGTTTGAAGAAAATATATTTTGAAAAATGAAGAATAGAACTTGAATTATATTTCTTATTTGCTTGTTATGATTTTTGATATACAAACATTACATCATGCATTCCTATTTATAATACATAAAAAAACATGACTCTTCAATTATAAGATATGACTCTTAAAGTATAAGACATGTCTCTTAAACTAAATGACATGACTCTTGAAGTATGAGACATGTCTCTTAAGCAATATGACATGTCTCTTCAACTAAATGACTTTTAGAATATATTTATAATTTAATTAATTTGGTTTACACCAACACATTTAATATAGTATTAGTATCTAGGGATGCTGTTACTAAATTATTCCATAAATATAGTTGAACGTAATTTGTTATCACTTTATTGGTTGAGACATTTGCGATGCATAACTTATAAGACCACCTAAAGTTGGCTCATTTAAATGTTTACTCTCCTATTTAAACCAATGTGAGTTGTCAATTTGAATGAAATATAAGGGGAAGTAGTTCTATGTTCAATGGGTTGAATGACATTTAACGCAAATTTTGAGAACCCATTTGGGTCATAGTTTTTCAAATGTGTGTGAGCTGCCAATTTTTTTTACATTTTTTTCATTAATTGTGGTTTAATAAAATAATGAGACTCACTCATATAATAAATTTAAATATTTAAATAAACATGGAAATGTGTTTAATTGGAGGTGTGTTTAATGTAATGCTGATGTGGACTTTTCATTATCCCGTTGATTCCTATTTGATTCAAATGATTATCGACCAATATGTACGACCTAACGTATTTGAGGGTTGGGGTTTGAATCCAACATAGATGGAAGAAAGTTTAATATTTGAGTTAAAAAGAAGCAAGGAGAAGAAGAAGAAGAAGAAGAAGAAGAAGAAGAAGAAGAAGAAGAAGAAGAAGAAGAAGAAGAAGAAGAAGAACTTTTATGAAAATTCTAGAATTCATGGCAAATTTAATTTTAGAATGATGTCTTATATTTTATGTTAGCATAAAAGTTGTCTTTAATTTATGTACCGTACACCGTGTGCACAATACATGGTGCACCTTATAACCACTTTAATATTTTGTGTGATGAATATAAATGTTATGTGTGATGGATATGATTGTATTGAAAATCATATTTTATGTATGATGAATGCTCTATGTGATGAATATGAATGTTATGTATGATGAATATGTATGTATTATATTGAATTCTTACTGAGACAAGTGTGTGTGATGAATACACATATTTTATGTGATGAGTATGACTTACGATAAAACATAATTCTTAATAAAACCATATTTATCACACATAACATTCATATTTTATGACAGAGAACCGGGTACCATGCATAGTGCACCCATGTGCATAGTATATGTTGATGGTCGTTATCGTCCCAAATACTCCACAGAGGAACCGAGCCGAACCACTCAAAGAGACCTGCTGAGCTCCTCCGCCGAGCTGCCGAGCTCCTCCGCTAAGCTGCCGAGCTCCCCCGTCGAGTAGCCGAGAGCTGACGCACAGCCTGCCGAGAGCTAGTGAGCTCCTCCGCCGAGCTGCCGAGAGCTGACGCACAGCCTGCCAAGAGCTGGTGAGCTCCTCCTCCGAGCTGCCGAGCTGCCGAGAGCTGACGCACGGCCTGCCGAGAGCAGGTGAGCTCCTCCATTGAGCTGCCGAGCCTGCTGAGCTCCCTCGCCGAGTAGCCGAGAGCAGGTGAGCTCCTCCTCCGAGCTGCCGAACTCCCCCACCGATCTACCGAGAGCAGACGTGCGCGCCTGCCGAGAGCAGGTGAGCTCCTCCGCCGAGATGCCGAGCCTCCCCCGATGAGCCTGCCGAGAGCTGACGCACAGCCTTTCGAGAGCTGGTGAGCTCCTCCGCCGAGCTGCCGAGCTCCTCCGCCGAGCTCCCCCGTCGAGTAGCCGAGAGATGACGCACGTCCTGTCGAGAGCAGGTGAGCTCCTCCGCCGAGCTGCCAAGAGCTGACGCGCGGCCTGCCGAGAGCAGGTGAGCTCCTCCGCCGAGCTGCCGAGCTCCTCTGCCGAGCTGCCGAGAGCTGATGCACAGCCTGCCGAGAGCTGGTGGGCTCCTCCGCCGAGCTGCCGAGAGATGACGCACGGCCTGCCGAGAGCAGGTGAGCTCCTCCGCCGAGCTGCCGAGCTCCCCCATCGAGCAGCCGAGAGCTGACGCATAGCCTGCCGAGAGCTTGGTGAGCTCCTCCGCCGAGCCTGCCGAGCTCCCCCGTCGAGTAGCCGAGAGCTGACGCACGGCATGCCGAGA
>BMAC01000270.1:203425-249926 GCA_014905375.1 Phtheirospermum japonicum | reverse complement strand
CTCGTAAATTGAAAGTTAATGAGATTTCCATCCCTGATCCTGACTTAGATGATGGCAAATTAGTCAAAGCAAAGTGCGAAGAGATATTTGAGGAGAAATTGGCAGCTTGGAAGGCCGAGCGGGCAAGCAAGGCCTCTTCGAAGAAGACTAATGCGAGTCACCAATGCGGATCTCCCGAACATTTAGCCGATATGTGCCCATTCAACAACGAACAACGAGGGGACGTCAACGCCATCCAACACTATTCAAATCAACAACATTTGGGGCAGAGACCACCACACATGCAATCACCTGCTACAGTTCAGTCGACTGATCAACTTTTAGTCTGGCAACAGAACCAAGTTGCCGAAACTATTCGGAACCGAGACGGCCTCACACATGTTCAGGAGGAAATGAAAGGAGTTCGAGATGATATGAAAGAATTGAGAACGATGATGGCTGAAATGGCCAAAAGCACTCTTGAAAATTCGTCAGGACTAAGAAGATTGGAGTTAATGGTAGGACAATTGGCAACTGACATGGCATCATTGAAGAAGGAGAAAAATACTCTTCCAAGCCAAACAGAAAAAGCCTCGGCTATTCATGTGCTGAGAAGAAGGAAAGAAGTGGATAACTGCATCGAGCTAGGAAAGGAGAGAGACAAGGAAGAGACTGAGACCCAACCTCCGGGAGCAGTGAAGAACAAGAAATCGACAGCAATTGAAGACCCCATTGATTCCTTTAATTTGCCGCCCAAGAAGTTGACTGTTTATGATCATGTTCCCTTCCCAAGTCGCCTACGTCCGGCCAAGGAGAATAAAAAATTCATGGAGTTATACAATTTACTAAAGAATGTTAATATTAACCTCCCCTTGATAGAGGTTATAAAGACAATGCCGGCGTTTTTGAATTTTTTCAAAGATCTAGCATCAAAGGAAAGATGTTTGGCTACAAATCAGCCTGTAGCTTTGATAAGGAAGTTGAAGATATATTTAAGAAACCATTGCCACCTAAAGAGAAGGATCCCGGGAGTTTTTGTATAACTATCTCTCTCGGGAATGAACAAACGGCAAGAGGGATGCTCGATCTTGGCGCGCTAGCATAAACTTGATGCCCCACTCAATTTACAAGAAATTTGGCCTAGGACCGCTGAAGCCAACCACAATGAAATTACAGTTGGCGGATCGAACGATAAGGCTACCCTTGGGGATTGTAGAGGATGTCTTAGTACAAGTAGACAAGCTAGTAGTTCCGGTCGATTTTGTCATTATGGATATTGGTGACGTACAAAGCGAGAACCGAGAACACACCATTTTGTTAGGACGTCCATTCATGTGATCGATGTAAACGAGGGGAGGGTGACTATGTCCGTATTGGGCGAAACGGTGATGTTTTCACTTCAAGATTTTAACAAGAGTCCTGCATCGTTTGTTAAGAACGATTGTTCTACTATTGATTTAGTAGATTCTTGCGTGAATGAGCTCTTGAGCATCGACACGATTGAAGATTTTGATAATGTAGAGGCATTTGATGATGGATTGCCCATGCGGTTTGACGTGCCTCAAAATGAGCCAAAAGTGGAGTTGAGACCACAACGAGATCGTTCGAAGTTTGCGCCAAGAGAAGAGACGAAGCCACCACATTATCATTCAAGATGTGTTTCCCTCGACCCCTACAAGAATTTTAAACGTACGAAGAAAAAGGGCGAGGCTAATAGCAAGGATTGGACAACGAAGAAGAAGAATTTGAATAAAGTTTTTAACGAGAAGTTCAAGGTTGGTCAACTAGTGCTATATAATTCCGATCGTAAGTTTGACCCAACCAATTTTAAAGTCGCATGGAGTGGACCATTTTCAATAAAGGAGATGGATGAGTATGGTGTAGCCACACTGTACGATGAGAGTGAGAAATCAAGTTTCCAAGTCCACAAGTATCGACTTAAGCCTTATTTTAAGGATTATATGAAGAATCATGATCGTACCAAGGAGGAGTTCGTGGACCCACCACGAGCTAGAATTTGATCAAGTAATTGCGTCGAGCATATGACGTTAAATATTGCGCTTATTGGGAGGCAACCCAAGCGTTTGTTAGTTTTTGTTTTATTTTCTTTTATTTTATTTCTGTCTTTTTATATTGTGTCAATTGCCGTGGTACGTTTATGTGTTTGTTGATGTGCAGAAAATACGATAAATCGCCTATTCTGGAAAACGGTTATATAGCGGATGCTCGCTACCGCAAGGCCTTACCGCTAGTTCCACTCGGGGCGTTAACGATGACGATCAACCACTGAACCTACCGCTTATCGCAGCAATCATGGATTACGATAATTTCGTCAATCGAGGTCGCAATCCGACCAAAGTTGGCCGCAGCCCAGAAACCTTGATGAGCTGCAGCCCAGCCATTTACGACGTTGGCCGCAATACAGCCGTTTCAAATCCAAAAGGACGTGCCAACGGTCACTTGCGCATCGTAATTGTCACAATTATGTTTTGTTTGTTTGTTTTTGTTTATTTTTATAGGTTTGTTCGGGACAATCTAGTCACGCGATCTAAGACGGAGGATAATTGCACATGCGTTTTTAGAGATACTCGACCATCGAATCTTCAGGGATGTTTTCTTATCTCCATTACTCTTATTTTCTTTAATATTTATGATAATTAGGAGATTGCCAAGTTTTTAGGGAGGGGGGTGGTTGAGTATGGTTAGTGTAATTTGAAGTCTTTGTTTTGAAATGCATATTTTTGATGTGATTGATCGCTATTTCTACGCTTATTTGTGTTTGTATGGCATGCCTGTCGAAGTTGACTATGTATGATTATTTGTTTTCGTCTTTGAGCGTGCATAAGTGCATAATTTTTCAAAATTTATTATTATATATTGTAAAATAGTACTTAGACGCAATCGATTTCGCAAAACCTTAAAAACAGCGTCAATTCAAAACTTTTTCATGCAAAAAGCCAGTGAGTAGCCTGAGTGTTTATCATCATTGCATGTGCTTGAATAAGTTTCAATTTTGATATCTCTTTGAAACCGCTGTGTGTAATTGACTTTGAAAATGAAGTTAAGGCGCATATAAAACCCTATTCTGGCCATATCCACATATTTTTAGCCACTATAAATTCCGAATGAGCCAATCATAGCCAAATAATCCATGCCTATAGCCATGAGTATTTTTGAGACGACCCCTACAATCCATTAAAAGTGTGGGGTAGGAGTTCGTATTTTTATTGGTTATTTGAGTCTTGGAAATTTTTATTAGGAATTTATTATTTTTGTAATTAAGGACCACCATCTGGAAAAAAATTTTAAAAAAGAAGAGACAAAATTAATACCCCATAAAAAATATAAAAAGGGGGAAGTAAAAAAAAAAGGAAAGAAAAGAAAAAGATAGGATGGTGGATATGTTGATTAATTGCCTACACGCTTATTAAGGCTTGAATTTTATTGTTTATTTTATGAAGCCTTATGATTAGAAGGCAAGAGTTGTGTAAGAAGCATGCTTTAAGCTTCGATTGTACTTAAGTGGTTTGAGCATTCAGCCGGTTTACGAGTTTTGAGTTGAGGAATAGCCTATGTTTGAAAGGCTACATTATGAGTGTTAAGAGAGGTTTTTATTTATGAACGAGGTGAATCAATTTGCTTCTCGATTAGATTAGGTTGAGTGAGCGATTAGCCACACGACTTATATATTCCACACCCGTCCAAATAGCCTTACACTACAACCCGTAAAGACCTTTTCTGATTCTTAGTTTTGATAGCACACTTAATTTGCGATTGAGAAGAGATTGATTTTCGGTGCTTATTTATTGTGCATGTAATTGTATGATTTGAGTGTATACACGTCCCATGCAGAAAATACTTGAGTGCTTTTGAGCGTACTTATATATATATTCCTTTATGAGGAAGCATGATTTTTATTTTGAAGCGACAATGTAATAATGGTCAAGTGTTTGACATTGCGTGACTTGTACCTATATTTTCAAGATTATCTATGTAGCAACGCACGACTCTTTGCTTGAACTTATTTTTATTCTAGTTATATTTTGAATTATCGTTTGTTCGAGGACGAACAAACCAATTAAGCGTGGGGTAGTTGATTAGAGTAGATTTGTCCTTATTTTTATTAGCTTTTTAGTTCGTTTTTCTATTTGTTTTTGGTATAAGTTGGACGATTTAAGCTTAATTTCGTATTTTTATAGTTCTGACTTATTTTACCGTATTTTAATCGTAATTGATGCAAATAGGTGATATTTCGTTGTTTTCACCTTACAGCTAAGTAACCGGAAGAGTTCAGCGCGTAATAGACGAAGTTCGATGTTCAAGAATAGGAGAACGAGCTTTCCGGTGAAACGAGTAGCAAAAGATAGAGAGAGACGGAGGCAGACGCGCAGTCGCGTCGACTGACGCGACCGTCGACGCGAGACATGATCCGCGTCAGTCGACGCAGCGTCGACGCACTGTCGACGCAACTTGCTGAAGCGTCGATGTCGACGCACCATCGACACAACTTGCTGAAGCGTCGATGTCGACGCACCCAGTTGACGCACCCGCCCAGCCGACGCGCACGCCCAAGCAGCATTGATGCCGAGCACCAGCACATGTCAGTCGATGCTACGTCGATGCACCATCGACGCGACGGCCCAGAATTCAGATTTTAGGGTTTCTTGTGCGCCAAGACTTGCAATTTCTATATAAACCCTCCTTATTTCGGATTTTGGAGAGGAGAGACGACCCCCTAGGGTATTTTAGCTGATAATAAACATAATTCCACATCTCATAACGAGATTTGAAGACGGAGATCAAGGATCGAAGAACTATGGAATAATGCACACTAATGAATAGAAGATTAGTGCATTTCGTCAATTGCGACCATGACAAAGAGCATCCAACTATATTTTGAGATAAGAAATTTAGACTCCCTTCCAGTCGATCAATACAATGAGTTGCCCTTCACATAAATCTCTCATCAATGCACCGGCCAAGGTCTATCCACACGCAAAATCCCTAGGTCGACATCCTAAGAGACCAATCATCTTTGCACCTCCTTATAAAAATCTCTAAAAAATAAAATTAAAAATTTGTATGAACGTGTATGACTTATTGCCTTCACATAACTTGTACAAAGGTTTCTCAACCTTGCACATTTATTTTTTTGATTTCTTTTTCTTTTTCACTTTTTTTCCTTTTTATTTTTTGAGTACCATAAGATGAGGTATTTATAAGAAACAAGTATTTACAATTTAAGCTTTTGATAGCATAAACGAGTGTCTTTTTGACTCCGAGATTTGTTGCGAATTCTCAAATTACATGATTCTTGATAACACAAGTGGAATGGAGTATAACATTTTAAAAAATAAAAATAAAAATTACAAATAATCAAACGAGACTAGTAAAAGGTATTCGACTTTTGCTCAAAATAACACGGATAGCATGAGGCTGATGCACATACATAAGATTCCTACACTTAATGCCCCACAATCATACCAATGTCAAACGAAAGTTTAAACAACCTACTCAAAACATCAACCCGCATCACTTCGACAAGGATCCAAGCTATGTCAACTACACTATGAGACATTGATTATCACAAACAAAGGCACATAATACACATCAAAACATAGAAAACTCCCTCCACACTTATATCATGTAATGCCCTCATTGTACATAAATAAAGATAAAATAATAAAAGAGTAGGCTAAGAGATACGCCCCTAACATCGTGCTTGATGGGAAGAATCAAGTGGTGACATCCACATACATGGGAAAATGAGAGGAACATACAAAAGGATATATGGGGGAAAAATGAAACATGAGAAAGTACAAGAATAAAAACACATATGACACAACACTCAAAAGCAAGTAAAGACTTGGGTTGACTCGCAAGACGTGCTTATTTAACATCTTTATCTCGATGATCTTTAGAAAAAATAATGTTATCCAGGATTTAAAAATAAATGACGGTCATTCCACACCTTAGTATTTTCCCAAAGTAAGAAAGAGCGATGCAATTCGTTAAGGCAGGCATGTAAAGAAAGTAACAAAATAAAAGAAATGAGTATGCTTTCTTACTTTGGAGGGAAGAAAAGAGAATAGTCGACCAACAAAAAAGTTTGGCAAATAATGGATGCATGGCACGAGGCTTGACCACCGTGAAGACAAAAAGTATCAGTCAAGCATACAAAACGGTCTCTAGAAAACTCAAGACTCTCAAAAAAAGACATAGGAAGAACATTCATTTGTCAAAATGGGTCGACAAATTCCTCGATCACCACCTTCTCAAAATCACAAATAGCATAAGTTGGGCACAAGAGACGGGGATCAGGCTCAATCTCAAATACCTTTTCCACCACCTCATTCACAAGATTAAATAAGGCACTGGGCAGTGGTAAAAGAGTCTCAATCTCAATCTCCTCCAAAATATCCACCTTTTATCTATCATCGTCACAAAGGACAATTATGCTCAAAGCGTAACAACTATCGGGTTCTCTAAGGGCAACACTTCCTTGCACTCGTCTACTAACATAGCTTCAAGAAATAGAAAAGGGGCATCTACATGATTATACAAACCTATGGGTCCTACCAACTCACTCCCATCCTCAACAAAAACTAACAAGCTCAAATAATTACTCACAACCGAGGCCTCCATCAGCATCACCCCTAGACTTTCACTGACGATATCATCAAAAAGAACAGGAAGGGTAATGCACACATCCAAAGTACCAACCTCAACTTCCACCCCCTTACACATATCCTTGAATGTAGCATTTAATCTCAAATTATAACAAATAAAGCAAGGCCACACCACATCCAGAATTGGCCCTTCATAAACAACTAAAGAGGGTTCCACAATGGGAACACTAGGAAATTCATTATCATAGGGAAGTCATTTTAACTCATTACTAGCCTCCTGAATGTGTTCGCACGAAGGGGAAGAGGAATAATAATCATAGTTTGCTTTATGAGAATGTGATGCACGGGGATCATTTGAAGCATTATATCCCAAATAGTTGCTCTTTTGAAGTGGGGCATAAGAATTGTAACTCTGATGGTAGGAATGAAAAGTAGGTGAAGCATAATCATCACAGCTCGTAATTTAAGTAGGCTAGGCCGGTGGAGCATAAGGTTTGTAGCTTGGAGGATAGGAATATGGGAGCATACGAATTATAGCTCTAGTGAGAAGAAGAGGAGGCAGGTGGAGCTATGAAGACTTATATCCTGGATCGTAGTAATTGGGAGATCGGGCATACGTGTCATCATAAAGCGGACGAGCTAGATCTCTCATGCAAGTGGTTGGGGCCCATTATTGACCGTTAGGAGCATAAGGATCATCATATCGTGAAGGAACATAATGATCATCATATGGAAAAGGACCACGACTCAAGAGAGAGGAAAACAAATAAGGGTTATCATCGGGCGGAGGACCATAATAATTAGACATCTTTGATTTGTTAAATTTTGGTCTCAAAAGATGAGGTTGAGGTCGACAATGTAACTTACACACACAACACTCAACATGCGATAGTAAACGTATTGGAGGGAAAAAGAACAATAAGCACTCAAAAGAAAAAAGCAAAAAGAACAAACACAAGACAAATCCTATGTTGAAATCACGAATAATAAACACAAAAACCAAGAGACCTTTAGCCTTCACTGGACATGACGCGAAAATTTGATCAGTCGAGTTACATACTACTCTTTTGAAAATAGAGAAGTTTAGAATATCCCACGCAATATGACGAGATCGATTGTAGTGCGACAAGTTCTACTTGAGTCGTCTAACGGGTCATGACCCATCAATCTGGCTTGACACAAGTATTTATATCTGATGTGGCAATAAATAGGTTAGACCTGATTTGGGGTAGACCTGATTTAAAGATAGCCGGATGAAAGAAACCTAGTGAGACCAGCTCGGTCCTTAGGAAGGTCTGACTAGGCCTTCTTAGAGACAGAACAAACATCAAAGGAGGATGGTTACAGCTCGGGATTTCTCCTGATCTAACCTCTTTAAGGGAAGATTATCATAGCTCGAGCGCCGTCCTGAGCTGATTTACAAGAGAAGCCCAGAAGATTGAAATTAAGCCTGAGCAGGTATTTAAACCAAGAAAAAGGGAAGAGCAGAAATAGGGAAGACCTGATTCCCTTATTCCTAATAAGGAGACAAGTGTAACCATTTGTCAGAGTTGGTTACGCAACGGCCCTTGATTCGCGGCATGTGCTCCTGAGATCCCGGATGGGGTCCCCACTAGGAAGAAACTATAAATATCTCAGCCCCAAGGCTGAGAGAGGTATGTCATTCTTTTGTGCATTCCTTCTTTGCTTGCTAAGAGAACACCTCATACGCTTTCTGACTTAAGCATCGGAGAGGTTTCCACCGGAAAAACCCCAGTGGTCCTTTCTAACGTGTTGGTGTGTGCAGGTTAAGAAGAAGTGCAGGTTCCAGGTGTGAGTATCCACCATATTTTGGGTCAAAACAATTGGCACCGTCTGTGGGAAAAACTCAAGCTAAGGCATGAGATTTCAGAATGGCTTCGGATGGGTTACGACGGAATCTGGTAGGGGAGCTCGGCGATACTCCGAGCTCCACCGCACCATGGAGTGTGCCGCACTCGGCAGGGCCATCGACGATGGGGCCAGAGGGGACAGAGCCGTCGGCAGCAGCTGCGCCGAGCACTACGCCGCCACCCCCCTGGTAGATCTGCGCCAGCTACTGGTGGATTATTGAATGAATCTTTCCTCATGAAGCTCTCGGAGCTCATCGGAAAAGCCGTGAAGGCGGCAGTAGAGAAGAAGTTTGCGGAAATTTTGACACTGCCGTCCAACACGCCGCTAGCTAGGACTGTTCCATTGAAAAAAACCGAACCGCTGCGTGGCCAGCGCACTGATCGGACTCCCCTCCCGGACAGAGAAGAGCACTTCTCCACTTTCGATAGCGAGACGTCGAGCCAGGCTAATCCGGGCCTGGCTGAGCAGATGCACAGCCTGCAAAAGGAGGTGCGAGATTTTAATAGGAAGATGGCCGGCACGAGCACAATGCCAACGCGATGAGGCACACCATTTATGGAGGAAGTCATGCACAACGATGTGCCAGCTTTGTATAGATCCTTAGGCTTTGAGTATAGTGGGACCAAGGATCCGTGGGACCATCTCAGCCGCTTTGAAATTACAGCGGCGGTGCATAAGTTCTCTGACGCAGTCATGTGCCGGGTCTTCCCAATAACTTTTACTAAGTCAGCTCAGCTCTGGTTTAGCCAGTTGCCGCTGCGTTCCATCAGCAATTTTGACGAGTTCAGTTCAGCCTTCTTGCATCAATTCACCAGCTGCCGAAAGTATCAGAAGATGCCGCTTGAGCTGTTTAGCTTAAAACAGAAGGAGGGTGAGAGCTTGCGTGCTTATATTAATCGGTTTACTAATGCAAAGCTCGAGTTGCCTTTGGCATTATCAGAGCTCTTGGTGAATGCTCTTGCGCAAGGCCTCAGGAGAGGTGAATTTTTCCAATCGCTGGTTATGAAACCGGCTCTGAAGTTTGGAGAGCTCTTGGAGAGAGTAGAAAAATATATCCATTTGGAAGAAGCCCTGAAAATCAAGGATGAAGGAGAGAAGAAAAGGGAGAGATATGATAGAGAGGACAGGGCACCAATGAAGAAATCCAGGACAGACCTGTCTGGGGGAAGACCTCGTTTCGACAGATATACGCCTCTGGAAACGCCGTAGGGCGAAATATTACAAGCAATAGAGAGGCATCCAGACCTGAAATGGCCTACGACTTATTCACAGAAGCCCAAGAAAGAGAGGTCTGGTCGATTCTATCATTTTCATAACGAGTATGGACATGAAACAGATCAATGCACCCATCTGAAAGATGAGCTAGAAAGAATGGTGCAAGCGGGGCACCTGAAGGAGTATGTGCGAATGCGGAAGGAGGAGTCCAGATCTGGTCATGGCAGTCATGACCGACTCCAGCAGAGTAGGCGGGATCAGGATAGAGGGTGTAATGAGGGAAGACGGAATGACCAGGCCCAGGTCATCTGAGGAGAGATCCAGATGATTACTGGTGGTGAATGGGAGGAGCACTCCAAGCGGACACAGCATAGCTACGTTCGAGCTGCAAGGGATCTGGTTCGTAAATCACGAGAGATTGGGCAGATGGCTTCAACCCCGAATATTTGTTTCGGATCAGAGGATGGCGATGGAATTCCGGCCCCCCACATGGACGCTTCTGTTATAACAACTACTATTGCCAACTACAATGTGAAGCAAGTTTTTGTGGATACAGGAAGCTCCGCTGATATCCTGTTTTATGATTGCTTTCAACATCTAAAACTTGATATGGAATTGGAAGAGGTCACTACCTCCCTGGTAGGGTTTGTAGGGGGAGCTCTGAAACCTTTGGGAGCGGTCAGGCTCCTTGTAACACTGGGTGAGGAACCATATAGGGTAACTAGAATGGTGCGATTTTTGGTAGTTGATGCGCCATCTTCATACAATGTCATGCTCGGACGACCATCTCTGAGTCAGTTCCAGGCCTTAATTTCAGTATATCATATGAAGATGAATTTTCCGGCAGAGGATGGGACGGGCGAAGTCAGAGGTGATCAATACGCGTCTAGGCAGACATATGTGGGATGCATTAGACAAAATGGGGATGAGTGACAGAACAAGAGGGCTAGGACATCGCAGCCGAAGAAAGGTCTGTTTTAGAGAGAGGAAGGATTGATGATGGTGGAGGTAGTTCCGGGGGATGAGAGTTGGGTCCTCCGCATTGGGACAACTCTCAGCCCTGAGGTTCTGACAGGTCTGGTGACATTGTTGTGCGAAAATGCACACATTTTTGCTTGGTCTCCCCAGGATTTGGTAGGGATTGACCCAGACGTGACTGAGCATCGTCTCAATATTTGTCCTACAATGAAGCCGGTCAAGTAAAAGAAGCGCAATTTCGGGCCAGAAAAAGAGGCCATTATTGAAGCTAAGGTGGAGAAATTGTTGAATCCCAAGCATATCCAGGAAATACAATTTCCCGAATGTCTTTCCAATGCGGTATTGGTCCCTAAAACCCAAGAGGACTAGCGCATGTGCATAAACTTTTGCGATCTCAACCGTGCCTGTCCCAAGGATCATTATCCTCTCCCGAGAATAGACCAGTTGGTTTATTCCACATCGGGTTGTAGGCTGTTAAGCATGATGGATGCCTCACAAGGCTATCATCAGATTAGACTTGCGGAGGAAGACTGGAAGAGGGTTAGCTTCATAACCCCAAAAGGAACATATTGTTACGTGGTTATGCCATTTGTGCTCAAAAACGCAGGGGCCACGTACCAGAGGCTAGTGGATAAAATGTTCAAGGAACAGCTGGGGAGAAACATGGAGGTGTATGTTGATGACATGTTAGTCAAAAGCATCAAAGCAACCTCGCATGTGGACGACCTGAGAGAAACCTTTGGTACCCTGAGAAGGTACAAAATGAAACTCAATTCCAAGAAATGCACATTCGGGGTCAGAGCTGGCAAATTCTTGGGTTACATGGTAATGGAGAAGGGTATTGAAGCTAGCCCTGAGAAGTTCAGAGCTATAATGGATATGAAAGCCCCAAGAAATGTCAAAGAAATGCAATGCTTGGCAGGCCGAATCAATGCTTTGAGTCGGTTTGTTTTGCGCTCAGCTGAGAAGAGCTTGCTGTTTTTTCAGGCCTTACGTAAGAAGGCCAAATTTCAATGGAATGATGAATGTGAAGATGCGTTTAGACTGTTGAAGGAGCATTTAGCTAGTATGACCTTGCTCACCAAGCCTATCCAAGGGGAGCCTCTAATCCTATACATGTCCATTGGACTGCAGGCAGTCATCTCTGTCCTGCTCAGAGAGGAAGGCAAGGTGCAGAGGCCGATCTATTATTGGAGTAAGGTCTTGCACGATGCATAGGTACGGTATGTAGAAATAGAATGAGCGATGTTAGCTCTGGTCGGCACAGCCCACAAGTTACGCCCGTACTTTCTCTCACACGGCATAGTAGTATGGACCAACCTGCCACTGAAAGCTATAATGGACAAACCGGAAGCATCAGGGAGGCTGGTCAAATGGATAATCGAGCTTAGCGAGTTCGATATCACGTTTGAGTCTAGGACAACCATTAAGGCTCAAGCCTTGGTTGATCTCATGTAGGAATTGACTAGCTCTCCAGATGACAAGCAGGAGTGGACAATTTTCACAGATGGGTCAGTAGGGAATCAAGGCTGCGGGGAAGGAATAGTACTAATCGATCCAGCAGGTATAGCTACTGAGTATGTTGTACGCCTGAATTATGCTCTATCTAATAACGCAACTGAATATAAGGTCCTCCTGAGAGGAGTTCAGATGGTAAAAGACTTGGGAGCAGAGCAGGTCTTTGCCAGGGTAGATTCGCAGTTGGTGTGCAAGCAAATCAATGGCGATTTCGAGACAAGAGAGGAGCATATTCAAAAGTACTTAGCTCGATTTAAGGAGCTTGCTAAGGATATGAAAGCCCTGGCGGTCCAACAAATCCCCAGAGAAGAAAATGGGAGAGCAGATTATCTAGCAAAAGTTGCAAGCTCGACTGTTGATTGCCAAGAAAGAACAATCACTTTGTTGATGGCAGATAAAGAATTTTTAACAGAGCAGGTGTTCTCGGTAATTGAGAAGAATAAATAGCATACCCATATAAAATCGTATCTGTAGAAGGGAGAATTGCCAGAAGAAAGGAAAGAGGCAGTAAAAGTAAAGACCAGGGCTGCAAGATTTTGCTTGATTAAGGGAGAGCTGTATCGGAGAGGGTTTGGGCAACCCCTTTTATGATGTCTAAACCCAGAAGAGGGCACTTATGTTCTCGGAGAAATACACGAAGGATGTTTTAGTAACCACATGGGTGCCAGAGCCCTATCAAGCAAGGTTTTACGAGCAGGTTACTTCTGGCCGCAACTAAGGAAAGAGGAAGAGGATTTCGTTCGAACTTGTGATAAATGCCATAAAAACTCACCTTTGATACATAGACCTGTGGAAGAGATGGTGACGATGAGTTCTCCCTGCCCATTTGCCAAATGGGGAATCGACCTAGTTGGTCCTTTCCCCACAGCCCCTGCCCAAAAGAAGTTCTTAATAGTAGCTATAGATTACTTCAGTAAATGGGTGGAGGCTGAAGCCTTGGCAAAAATCACGGAGGACGCGGTACTGAAATTTTTATGAAAAAACATTGTATGTAGGTTTGGTATTCCCAGGATCCTAGTCTCAGACAACGAAACCCAATTTATGGGCACCGGAATCAAAGCCTGGTTTATGAAAATGAAGATTGACCAGCATTTCACATATGTCTACCATCCACAGGCCAATGGTCAGGTTGAGGTGACTAACCGTATACTGGTTCAAGGAATTAAAACACGCTTGGACAGGGCCGGAGGTAGATGGGTCGACGAGCTTAATTCAACTCTATGGGCGTATAGGACTAATCCTAAGGAGAGCACGGGGGAAACGCCATTTAGTTTGGTTTATGGCATGGATGCTGTGGTCCCCGATGAGATTAGAATGGAAACTCATCGAGTCCAGAACTTCGTGGAGGAACAGAATGAGCTGTTGATCCAGGATGCCCTGGATTTGGTTGAAGAAAAGAGGGACAGAGCTGTCGTCAGAATGGCACACATCAAGGGGAGAGTCAAAACGACCTATGAAAGATCTATGGTCAAGATAAACTTCCAGGTGGGAGATCTGGTCTTATGAAGGGCTGATTTAAGGAAATCTAAAGGAAAGTTGGATGTTGCATGGCAAGGATCGCTCCGGGTCACCAAGGTCTTAGCAGGCAGAGCTTATAAATTGGAAGAGCTAGATGGAGTTGAGATTCCTCGCGCATGGAACATTGCCAACTTACGAAAATTTTATGTATGATTGTAATTTCCTAATGATTATATTGATAATGTAGGTTCATTCTCGTTAGCCAAAACTAAATGCGTGTCCACAATAGCCAAGATTGGCTAAGGGCGGATGCCCCATTTGCCTGACCTGATTGTCAGTTTAAGCCAAGATTGGCTAAGGGCGGATGCCCCATTTGCCTGACCTGATTGTCAGTTTAAGACAGGATTGGCTAAGGGCGGATGCCCCATTTGCCTAACCTGATGGTCAGTTTAAGTCGGGATTGGCTAAGGGCGGATGCCCATTTGCCTGACCTGATTGTCAGTTTAAGCCAGGATTAGCTAAGGGCGAATGCCCCATTTGCCTGACCTGATTGTCAGTTTAAGACAGGATGGGACAAGGGCGGATGCCCCATGTACCTGAACTGGTTGATATGTAAAGCCAGACCTGGCGGTGAGCTTAAAAAGCCTAGCTGAGTTAAAACTTGAAAAATCTTAATTTGCTTAAGAACGATTGAGGAAAAAGCAAGGAAAAATTGAAAATATTCTCAGAAACTTATATTTCATTACAATGTTTTCCATAAAAACACGCAAAAAAATGCAGAGGCGATGACATTGCAGGAAAACAAAAAGCAGGAAAATAGACAAAGTTCAACAAAAATGCCCAGAAAAGTAAGTCATCCATGGTAGCTTGACGCTCTCCGATCAGTAGAGATAACACGGCGAACATGCCAGAGCTCGCGCTCGGTCTCATGATAGCACTGGCGGTATTTGTCAGTACGAGCAGCAAGAGTTTGAGCCTCACCGGCGGCGATGGTCAATCGGCTTACCGACTCTGTCAAGTCGGCCTTGTCCTCCTGCAACTGCCGATTTAGTTGATGGAGCTCAGCCCACTCTCTCTTATAGTGGCATTTTTTCTGCCTTTTCCTCTCCAGGAGACGATACAGATAGTTCATCTTCTCGCAGAGAACAGAAAGCTTGTTGGAAAGCTTAAAGTTTTCCACAAATAGGGAGATATCTTGCGTTTTGCAGTGTCAAGTTCCTCAATAAGGGAGGCGAAAGCCATTTAAGAAAATTGAAGAAATAATGATGAATACGAGTAAATATTTAAAGAAAGCAAAAGCACGTGCAAGGGAATCAAAAAGTACTAGGGTTTCCAGAAATTCAAGAAACCCTAGAAACCTAAGAGTCGATACAAGATAGAAGATATTTATTGATAAAAATTATCCAGTACATATTTGAAGTAAACACAAAAAACAGACTAGCCACGTAGGCAAAGACATCGGGTTTGTTCAAAAGGAAAAGAGGTATTAAGAACTAAGGTTTAGCATCCAACTTCGAAGCCAATTGCTCCACTACATCTTCAGCCAGGGCGCCAGGAGAAGCTCCGCCAGGCAGCTCACCCAGACCCGCGAAGGTTGGGGAGGGAGATGAGTCAGGAACAGACAAGGCAAGAGCCTGGTCTGGCTGAGACTGCTCAGAAGTTGGAGAATGGAACTTGGATAGAACGTGCCCAGCAAATTCATCCACTTCAACAGGGTGCAGATGATCCTGCTCTGGGTCATAGCTGAAGGAAATGGGCTCTGGAGGAGTCTTCAGAGGAAGGGCTCGGTCAAAAGGAGTCCCAGGATTGCCCGAAATCCATTTTGCCTGCTCATCCAAGGCAAAGTGATAGTAACGGATCGCCTCTGGAACAAGCAAGGCATAGAGATCTTTTGACCCCAGAAAGGTTGTGCGGGTCCCCTCGCGAGCAAGTTGAAGCAACTTTAAACCCTTTTCAGAGTTTAAATATTCGGTCTTGAATCCTTCTCTTGCTCCCACCAGAGTCTCATCCGCAAGGCTCCTAGCCTCTGCTAAGGCCTCGTCCCTTGCCTCAGTACGGGCAGTCTCGATCATCTTTGACTGGGCTTTCCTCATCTCCACAGCCTCTGCCTTTGCCGTTTTAAGCTTGTCCTTCAACTCCTGCAGCTCTTCCTCCTTCTTCTTCTTCAGATTTACCCCCCGTTCCTTGGCCAGAGCCCTGAAGCTATCCGCTTTCACAACGAGCTCTTTATTCTCCTTGACTACATCGAATTGGATGATTGATCTGGTAATTCGAGTAGCCAGGAGAGCTTTCTTGGAGAAATCCTAATTATAAAAGAAAAGAGAGGGAGTTAACACTTAAACAAGCAATACGCCACAAGTGTAAATGTAAGAAACTTTACACGTGCTTTGCTTGGCACCAAGACTCCAATAGTTCCCGATCGAACATCTTCTCCAAGCCCAGTTGGTCTGCGGGTAACATTTGCTGACGCACATATTAAACTGTAGTCTCTCCCGAACAATTGACGATCAAGATAATCGGAGGGGGACCGCTGCGGGTGATGGGTGGAAGAACACTGCGAGCGGGGGGAGTGGAGGTAGTCAAGGCCTGACTGCTTGGGGCTCTGCGCGGCCTCTTAGAAAGAGGAAGCACATCTTCCTCTGAGTAAGAGGAAGGTCTTCTAGCAGATATGGGACGGGGAGACAGTCGGGCAGGGCTGGAGTCTGTCGCTGGGGAAGGGCCCTGGACCTGGATAGAGGAGGAAGGGCCTACTCCCTAATTAGTTGCCTCTGGAACTTCTCCTGTTCCTTTCTTGGTTGCAGCCTCTATCATTTGGCGCATCATCCTGGCTGGAAGGGTAAATAAAAAAGATAAAGATATAATAAATAAGTAACACAAAAAAAATATGGAGGAAAGAAAAATTTACCAATCTCCTTGGTTAAGGGGACCATTTCCGACTGATCATTGAAAAAACCCAGGACAAAGGGGAGAAAGAGGTCGTTCACGTGAAGTGGGTTCTCATTTAAGGTGGAAATGATCTTTTTCAGGTGATTAGACCTATCTGTAGAGGACAGGCGTGGATAGGAAGGCAACTTTTCAATGGGTTTAGGGTCAAAGCCCCAATCCCCACCGCAATAAATAAAGAAAAACTTCTTCCTCCAGTCCTTATTGGAGGTATGGAGCTTGTACAAAAAGTGGACCCCAGGTCTGGCTATAAGGTAGAAGCAGCCTGGGAAAGAGCTCTTCTCTTGGAAGAGCTGGAAAAAGGTACGAGCCGATGGATCTAGGCCAGCATAGCGCATGGCAAGACTATAGCAGACCATAATTCGGAAAGAGTTAGGGGTAAATTAGAAAATAGGGATTTGGTACATGTTGGCTATCTATAACATCAGAGGATTCATGGGGAGATGCAGGCCCGCTTGAAACTAGCCAACATAAAAAGTTAACCAGCCTGACAGCGCTTGACAGGACAAAATACCCGCTGGAGGGCGGTAAGGATCAGAAATTTTATATTTGTAGTGGACCTCCTCCACCGTCCGCTCACTAAGAATCGAGGTAACCTTGGGGTGGTCAGGGGTTGTCGAAGGGTATTCCAGGCCGCCGGAGGAAGAGGAAGCGGCCGCCGCGGCCACTGGGAAAGATGAAGGAGATAAAGAAGTTGTTTCCGTCGCTGGAGAAGTAGATGGAGAAGAAGAGGAAACTATCGCCATCGCCAGAGAGGCATACGGCCAGGAGGAGGAAACTACTGCCGCTCTCAGGGCAGCAGGTGGCGGGGGAGAAGAGGCTCCCGCCGCCGGAGAAATGCTAACAGAGGGAGCGCTAGGAGAAGACGATGCCATTATAAGAAAATTTAAAGAAATTAAGGGCTGAGGGGGTACCTGGTTTATAAGATTTGCCGGAAGAATCAAGCTGGAAAGTTTTAAAGCTCTCCGGAGTATCAGAGAGAGAAAAGAGAAAGACTCGGAAGATTTTGAGAAACGAAAAGTGTAAAAGTGAGAGAGAGAAAGAATCCAGCGGCAATAAAAGGAAAAACAGATAAATTTCAAAAATGGAAATCGATAAAGGCGGGATTTGATGGGATCCTCGCATTTAATGTGGGCAGATGAACAGTACCCTAGGTGGTGAGCTAGAGCGTCAACCGTCCTAGATTAGGGCTGACGTGTCAGTACTTGGAAAGGCGTGTGGGAATGGTAACCGTTTGGGATTATGGGCTGAAACCACTAATGCCAATAATTAGGCCTGGTTGTCAGGCGGATTTCTAGGGATCCGTGCAGATACGAGAAGTAATAAAAGTGTGGGACCTCATTTATTATCCCTGGAATATGACAGCTCTACCCCAACCATTGCGGGGGGAGGAGTTGATGTGGCAATAAATAAGTTAGACCTGATTTGGGGTAGACCTGATTTAAACATAGCCGGAATGAAAGAAACCTAGTGAGACCAGCTCGGTTCTGAGGAAGGTCTGACTAGGCCTTCTTAGAGATAGAACAAATATCAAAGGAGGATGGTTACAGCTCGGGATTTCTCCTGATCTAACCTCTTTAAGGGAAGATTATCATAGCTCGGGCGCCGTCTTGAGCTGATCTACAAGAGAAGCCCCGAAGATTGAAATTAAGCCTGAGCAGGTATTAAAACCAAGGAAAAGGGAAGAGCAGAAATAGGGAAGACCTAATTCCCTTATTCCTAATAAGAGGATAAGTGGGACCATTTGTCAGAGTTGGTTACGCAATGGCCCTTGATTCTCGGTATGTACTCCTGAGATCCCGTCTGGGTCCCCACTAGGAAGAAACTATAAATATCTCAGCCCCAAGGCTGAGAGAGGTATGTCATTCTTTTGTGCATTCCTTATTTGCTTTCTAAGAGAACACCTCATACGGTTTCTGACTTAAGCATCGGAGAGGTTTCCACCGGAAAAACCCCTGTGATCCATTTAATGTGTTGGTGTGTGCAGGTTAAGAAGAAGTGCAGGTTCCAGGTGTGAGTATCCATCATATTTTGGGTCGAAACAGTCTCTAGTTTGTATTTTGAAAAAATTACAATAAATACTCTTAATTCGATTCAAAAGATAAAAAACGCTCTTCATTTGTTTTTGAATACCCCTTATTTCACTTTTTCTACATGCAATAACTTATTTTTCGACTTTGTACCTTCCTTTGTTTCCAGTTTATTACATCTTCTTCTTCATGCCGTGAGCCATATTCCTATCTCTCTCTCTCAAATAATCTCACTCAAATTCCCACATTTTAACAAATTAATGCGCACAAATTCTCAAATCACAAATAAATTCACACACACACTTCCCATACCTAACTTTTTTGAAAGTGAGAGATTTCAATTTCAATTCCATTTCAAAATAACATTATGCTAACAGAAATCCACAATAATCAAAGAGAGAGAGAGAGAGAAAGAGAGGGAAGCGCAACGATTTCAATCATTAAAAAAAATCAACCCCAATCTACGATTTCGATTTTGATCGTAAGAAAATTTGAAAATATTCCAGCTCGATTCAAATCTACACAAAGAAACTCACCAGTTGTCAAAGATCTGTCAGATTAAATCGAGGTCCACCATTACTCCGACGCCATCTACCAGATCTACGCAACACCTAAGACGCAAATGACGTCATTCTCCTTCCAGCCTCAGTAAAATCGAGAACCAAATCTGACGCAAACGACGCAACACCTCAGATCTTTACTTAATGTAGATCTATGAAGAGTTTTTTTTTTTTGGGTATGCGTAGATCTATAGAGATTTTGGGGGATATTTTATTCCTATATGAGAAGGTTGTATGGTTTAATATTGTAACGAAGAGAAGGTTAAAGTCAATGATTTAGGTAACTTATATGCAACTTCTTAGTTGGTAATGAGATTTAGAAAAAAGAAATAAAGCCCCAACCTACCATAACAATTAGATATTCTCATATTAGTGTGTTACACGAGTAATGGTTGAATTGAGCATCAATTATGATTATTTTTTCTCCCCCAATTAGCAATTGATTCATAGTTCGTATTTGTATTATCAATTTGAAACCTGAAAATAAATTGGAAAGAATAAAAAACATTACACATATTTGACTGAGTTCATTTTCTTTTTCCCTATTATTAGGATATAGAAACGAATTTCGAACAAACTGGAACAATATAAAAAAAAAAAAAGCATATTTTTGATAGGGTTCACTTACGATTCACTTTCTAAATTATTGGGTTACAAAATAATATATAAACACATGTTTTGACAGGATTCACTTTTCAAATTGGTCATTTTCTAATTATTATGTTATAAGAATTAATAGGAAATAAAATAAAAACTATTTAGTAACACATATTTTTCAAAAGATTCGCTTATTAGGGTATAGAAACCAATTAGAATCAAACTAATTGAAATCAAACTGGTAACCATGTAGAAACACATATTTCTGAAAGAATTCATTTTTCCAATTATTTATGTACAGTTACCAATTGGAATCAAACTGCAAACCACAATATAGAAACACATGTTTTGAAAGTAACTCTCCCAAATCAAACTAATTGGAATCAAACTGGAAACCACCATATATAAACACATGTTCTTGAAAAGATCATTTTCTCAATTATTAGGGTATAAAAATTAATTATAAAATTTTTGAAAGAGTTCAACTTTTTTTGCCCCCCAATCTATGCGTTTTTCTACACATCCCCCCGAAGTATTTTTTGTTCCACTTAATAATTTTCGACGTTGCCCCGTAAACTTTATTTTCGATATAATATTCCTTCTAAATTCCATCGACGGACAGTTGGGGAGCAAAGTGCAATAATCTTATAGTTTGGAGGGTAAAGTGCAAAATACTTATGATTTAGATGAAAAACTAAAATAATATTAATATTGAGTTTTTATGTAAAAAGTATTATTTTTTATTAAAAAATAGGTTTTATATCTCTCTCACACACACACACGCACACGCGCACACACACACACACACACACACATATATATATATATATATATATATATATATATATAATCGTGAAATATTACCATAATAATTAGTAATATAGTTAAATAGATATTATAAAAAAAATTATCTTATAATGTAATTATAATTGCACTTGGACTCAAATATTAAAGCCGTTTTTGCATTTTTCTCTCTATGTAATATGGTAATACAATCTTATATATAACAATATACTCGTGATTAATATAGTACTCCCTCCGTTTTAAAAAAAGTATCGTTTTAGACATTCAATTTTATTACAAATTAAGTGTCGTTTTTTATTTTACCACTTTATTCCAAATTTATCCCCATTTATTTTAAGAAATATAAACAAGTTTATGGTAATAGAATGACTAAAGGGAAATAACGGAAGTAATTAAATGGGAATATTATTAATTGATTGAGGATGTATTAGTCAAATATTATGTTCCTTAATTTTGAATAAAAATTCTAAAACGACACTTATTGAGAAACGGGAGGTAGTATTTAATCACAATTTTTATACAAATAATAATATCGAATGATAATTTTATTTTTCATATCATAATATTATAATGCATATACGAAATACACTTTTATTTTATTTTGTTCAATCATAAAACATAAGCATATATTATTATGTTATTAAGACTAATAATTTACATAATACTTAGTCGTGTGTTTCATATTTAATAATATAAAAGATGTATTGACAACATTTATATTTAGAAAATTATAAATATTAGTTGGAATTTAATGGGTTTTTTTTTTAAATTTGAATTGTATTGACAACATTTTGTGTGTGTGTGTGTAAGATAAAAATCCTATCTATTTTTCAAATATAAAATTTTAAGACAAAAATCCAATATTTATATTATTTTAATTTACCCCCCAACTTTAAAAAAAGATTCTCTTTACCCTCCAAACTATGAAGTTCTTGCACTTTTCCCCCCAAGTGCTCGTCGATGGAATCTTGAAGGAATATTTCGTCGGAAATAAGGGGGCAATGTCAAAAATTATTGTATATCAATGGGCAAATTGGAGTAATTTAATACTATGGGGGGCAATGTGTAAAAAAGCGCATACATTGGGGGGCAAAAAGATTTTTTCCAAAAGAGTTCATATGGTAGACAAACTTATTTGAAACTGATAGGAAATCATATAAAAAAGCATATTTTTAATATATACTAGAATTTGACCCGCACTTCTTTGCGGGACAAATTTATATTCAGTAATTTTTAAATTACTATAAGATGTTAGATAAAAGTGAAAAATTTAAAAGAGTTGTATATTTTTATTAATAGTCACTTCTATTAACCATGCTATATCATTAATTCACTCTCATAGTAAAAAATTTAGATGTTGGGTTTTAATTATTTTCATTATAGATAAACGAGTTTCGTTCTTAGAACAAAAAGTTATTGACGACGAATTTTAATTATTTGTGGAGAGAAAAACAATTAAATTACAAAGAAAGAAAAAATACAATCATTAAATAATATAATTATTATTTTTAATATGTTGATAATAAAAATATCATAATTTAAAATGTAGTTTAATGGGAAAATAAAATTACACTAATTGATTAGATTTTCTTAATTTCAATTTTTTTATTTAAACAATAATCAACCATAACTTTTATCATAAATTAGTAAAACATATAAAAATGGTATAATTTGGAAAACAAAATTATACTGACTAATTTCATCTTTAAAATAATTTTTATATATAAGTTTATTAAAAAAGAAAAAAAAAATTGGGGGATGACATATGTCACCCCCGGATACCTGCAGGTCTCCTATAATAGTAGGTATATATATGTGAGAACCAAGTTCCTAGGTGGAAACTAAGGAACCGCTATATTACATTATACTAGTATTACACCCGTGCGTTGCACGGGGGAATAATTATAATGTTTAATTTGTAAAATATTTAATATTATTTTTATGTAAATAGTATAATAAATAAGTGGATATACTAATATAAACAAAAGTAGAATAAGATAATGAGTAAAATAATAAATGTAAGAAATTGAAGAATTAAACATTATACAGAACATGCTTCAAAAACTATTATTAATCAGATTCTTATAATTTACAAATTATGAAATACTTTCTTGTACACAACATTCGTAGTTTTTTTCCTATGTTTATTTTCATCATCGCAAATCAAGATTTTTAAACCTTTTCGGTTGGTGACCCTTAATATCGCAACATACAGTTGACCATGACCGAAAACAAGTTTTTTCAAGAAAAGTCCAACGTGGGATAGGGATTGTCCTTGACTTTTATTAATTGTCATTGCATATGAAAGAATAACCGGAAATTGCCTTCGTTGAAACTTAAACGGTAACCTGGGATCCGATGGTGTTACGGTCATTCGTGGGATGAGTACTAATTCACCCGCGTTACTTCCTTGGAGAATCGTTGCCTCCAAAACATGATCACCCAGTTTCGTAACTACCAATATAGTTCCATTGCACAAACCAAGTGAATGATCAATATTGCTCAACAACATGATTGGAGTACCAACCTTCAATTGTAGCTCATGATTCGGCCACCCAGAACACTTGATTGTGTTTAAAAACTCAGTTGAATGGACGTCTTGCAAAATGCAACATTTACATCAGATTTGCACGCTTTATCTGAGCTCAAATATACCTTACACTCCCCTTCATTCAATGAAGTCATATACTCATTATTAAATTGACCACATCAAGTGTTGGTGCAAGAATAGCTCGGGCCTCCAAATAAACAGAACATTCAGCATTCGTTCCAAAATGTGGATAAGTGCTGGCCACAATTGATGCAATAGGGTCACCATCATCCAACAACAATAAGTCCTCTGGGATGTCGATTTCAACGATGCTATCATTTGATCCTCCAACCGTCCCATCTCCAATGCTATTTATCCATTGAGAAAACTCTTTCAACTCATTCGAATCAGGCTCTGAGCTGAGATTTTGAAGCCTCATATTCTTTGCCAATCTCAGAACCGTGCAGTGTCTCCATAAGTGGGAAGAATTTATGGTTGCATGTACTATGTGTGGCCTAGTACCTTTAGGAATTACCGGAAGGATTTGTCAAAAATCTCCACCAAGTACAAAAGTTTTACCTCCGAAGGGAATATCGTTAGCATTTGGGTTCTTTAATCCCATAATATCTTTCAATGTTTTGTCTAATTCCTCAAAACAATGTCTGTGCATCATGGGAGCTTCATCCCAAATTATCAGTTGTGCACGCACCATTAATTCCGCAAGGGGGGTTCCTTGGAAAATCCCACACGATGAATCTTCATGGAGATTGAATAGGACTATAAACCTAGAATGACCGGTTCTTCCCTTCGAAAGAAGAAGAGAAGTTATCCCGCTAGATGCCACATTTAATACAATCCCACTATTAGATCTCACTGCTGCAGAAAGAGTCCTCCAACAAAAGTTTTTCCAGTTCCTCCATATCCATGAACATAGAATAAGCCGCCCTTTGTTGAAGAAATCGATTTCATGACCTCTTCATACACGTGTTTTTTATCTTTATTTAGATTTCTAAATAAATTCGCGTGTTGTTCGATGAGGGCATCACGGTCATAGTCCAACTCCTCAGCAATAAATCTATTAAAAGAATTATTAGTGTCGACTTCGGTTGGAATTGACATTGGATGAAAGTCCTTTAAGCTCTTCCCTATGACCTGCAACAACTTGTCCACTTCCAGTAAAGCAAGGTTTTAAATTTCAGCATCGCTCATCTGCAAATCTGTACAAAAAAATAAATAATAAATAATAATTTTACTTTTACTAATTTATGTGAAAAAATACTTAAGAGAACACGATCAAAAAAAATGGATTTAAGTGAGTTTATTAATTAATACCTTTGTTATTTCTCAACTTTTGTTGTTTGTATAAAATGTCATCTGATAAATATTTCCAGCATTTTTCCCACACTTTTTCCGATCAAGATATAGATTTGGACGCAAGCAATGTCATGAATAAGGACCTAACAGAATGTGCAGATCCCCAATAACTTGCTTCTTCGATGCCATCGATATATTCCTTATCATCATCAAGTAGCCCAACTGAGTAGCACGCATCACGATATGTATCGTGTTGCTTTTCGTTCACTTTTTTTAAGTCATCGTGACATTGTGCTCCTCGAACAACATTGAGGAGGAACCTAGCATAATAGTTATCACCGGAACCTGGGGGAACATAATACAGCCGAGTAATTTGCAATCTTTGTTTCCTAGGGGTCCACTCTTTTTTTTTGTGTTCTAAATCAAATGCTGAGGAAACTCACTATACAACAAATTTTGAGCTTTAGGATATTTCTTTTTAGTCTCAAACCAACCCAAAAACATTGTATGAAGTGCTGACTGATGTTTCATCACATCGTACAATGATTCATTATCATTATATAAAACTCTTTGCTCCCCTGGGAGACGAAAACTCAAGCGTAGGACGAAAGGATTCTTATACTAAATTTCATACCCAAAGATTCTCCAAGCCGCTTCACATGGAGAAATGTAACGACAATCGTAATACATGTCGATCTCATCGATTTCTGGCTTTTGCCCATCATTGTTACCACTCTGGTAATGTTGTCGTGACCCTATGATTAGCAGGAATTTGTCTTGTTTTTTATTAGTATTTAGTTTATTTTTCTTATTGTTTTGGTATAAGTTGGATAGATTGAGAATATTTTTGTATTTTCTTATCTCCAACTTATTCTATCTTATTTCAGTTATAATTAATGAATTTTATGTTTATTATATGTATTTGAAGTTCTTTGGCCTGAAGATAGTCGAGGGTGGGCTTACGAGTAAAGTTTCAGCAAAAACGGGCCGCGATTTAAAGAATTTGAAGTTGCCGATTTTCTATAACGGTTTTCCATCTGGAACCGTTCTAGTATACCTGGCCGACTACAACTCTCTATAGCGTCGACCAGTTTACATCAGTCGATGCAAGAACCGATGTCGATCGACGCGCCTGCCCACAAAACTCTATGTAGTGTCGACCAGTTTACATCGGTCGACGCAATAACCGACGTCAATCGACGCGACGAATCGTGATTTTTAGGGTTTCTTGTGCGCCAAGTCATGAAATAACTATATAAACCCTTCATATTTCGGATTAAACATACAACCACGACCCAAAACACTTACCTAGGGTTGAGAAACCTATTTTCAACACCCTACAACATATTTTCAAGATCTACGTCGAAAATTCAAGATCCGAAGCACCAAGACGAAGACGTTCGTTCAAGCTCCGATTTTCTTGACCAAGATCAACCATCCATAGTCCGAATTCATAGCAATCTTTCAGCACCTTTAGCTATTTAATAATTTCTCTAAACTCTAGTTATTCTTAGTTTAATTCTAGATAATTTATGTTTAATTATTTCGTTTGAATATTTAGTTTTGTTTATTTATTTCAAATCGTTTCAACCGTTGAATCGCTGAAGTTTTGAACCTTAGATTTTGTTTTTAATTTTAATTTAGTTGCTGCGTTTTACTTCGTTCATGCTTGGTGATGAGATTGTTCATGCTTAGTTTATTTATTGCTTATGCTTGGTTAATTAGTTATGATATGTTATTTCTTGAGAGTTTTGATATTGATCTTGTTCTTGAGAATTCATATGTTAGATTTAGTTCATAGGAGTTTGATGCATGCTAGTTAATTAATTTAGAATTTATTTGCTTTAAAAATCCTTAGATTAATAATTCTTATTTAATTTACTTTGAAGCTTTAGTTAATTAATTAGGTTAAATTAGTTAGTTTAAAATAATTAGCTGATGCTTTTAAATTTATTAGTAGTTGATAATTTTCAAAAACCAAATTTATACAGGTTCTCGTGTTAAACATTGTGATTAAACCAAACATTAGAAATTCCGAACATAAGTCCTTGAGAGAAGACTCGAGTTAAGATTGTCAACCTACACGCGATCCTGTTATTTTGCGGGCGAGCTATTAAATTCCTGACAATTATTTATAAAGTAGGCATACACAAAAGCTCGAATCAAAAATTGGCGCCGTTGCCGGGGACTGAAATAGGGTTTGATAATGTTTGTTCGTGTTATTTTTTGCCTTTCCGTTTATTTTTATAAAGGTTCTTTGTTTGCCACTCGATACATTGATGTTGTTTACTGTTGATGCAAGGTCGTAGAAGCTTACAAAATAAACTTGCACCTTTTGTTTACAACATCGAACGAGTAGGGAGACCGAGAAGACTCTTTTCTTCTCCTGATAGAAATCAATCAAATACAATCCTAGCCACCACGTCGAATGCAACACCAATTGGCGGCCGAGGACCCAGAGGAAGAGGAGGAGGGGGAACGAATGGTGGTCGAGGGCATGGAAACAAAATTCTTACCCCACAAGACGGCAATCATCAAGAAGATCTAAACTACTGATAATCTAAACTTTGGAGACCCACAAGATGGCAATCGTCAAGAAGATCCACCGATTCATGAACCTAATCAAGCGCATAATGATGGAAACAACCAAAGGATCATCAACAAAGAGAATCAAGAAGTAAACCAGTTCCTCAACAATCCAAACAACGGGGGGGCCCCAAGGCCAAGATAATCGTCAAGTAGTGATTCAAGGAAATCAGATCAATCGTCCCCAGTACTTTAGGAATCGTGCGAAAGCTCAAGCATACAACGCTCGTGCAAACGAGGAGTTCTTACGCAACCAAGTTGGTAATGGCGGGCCCCAGCCCCAAAACAACCAACAACACAATTTAAATCGGGAGCTAATACCGAATCATTTCCAAAATAGACGAGGAGGACGACAATACTATGATGGTGAAGAAGATGATGCACTGGATGATGAATATGAGGATGAAAACGAGTTTAATGAAGATGATTATTATGAGGATAGGGACGATTTTGGAGGGAGACGTGCGAATTTTGGAGGAAGACATGCTCCTCGATATCAAAACGTACGAAAACAAGGTGACCTCGCATGCCCAACCATTGGACCATATAGCTCAGCGATAGTTTTAGGCCAAGCGGCTAGATACTACAATTTGAGGACCGACGATTTGAATAGACTACCCTCTTTCTATGGTTTGCCAAATGAAGACCCACTCGAGTTCGTTCGAGAATTTTATATAGCATTATCTGGGATTCAAGACCAAGAACTCAGTAAAGGACAGCTTAGAATGAGATACTTCCCTAGTACACTGAAAGATAAAGCAAAACGATGGTTCAATCAATTACAACCTAACTCCCTAACAAATTGGGAGATGGTTTACAAGAAATTTATGGGACGATTTTCCTCGGCCCAAACGACAACAAAGTTTAGGAGGGATATTTCCAACTTCGAGCAATTGGATGGCGAATTGTTTCATGAGGTGTGGGATCATTTTAAGGAGCTCCTAAATGGATTTCCACACCATGGTAACAGTGACGAAATGATCAAAAATTACTTTTATGAAGGATTATTTCCGAATTTCAAGCAACAAGTGGAAACACGAGCGGGAGGTTTTGGGGGCTTAACCGCGGGAGAAGCACGAGATCTTTTTGAGTTAATAAGTGACAAGTCGAGGCAGACGAGTTCAAGGCCTTGAAAACTTAGAGTGAATGAGGTTTTGGTTGAGCGAGAAGAGGATGATAAGATCGAGAAACTCATGAAGTAGGTCGAGTTGTTGACTAAGATGATGATGCAGCAGGAGGAAAAGAAATCACAATCTTCCCAAAAAACATGTGGAATATGTGGAGCATTTGGACATGGAGCAAATGCGTGTCAAGTAATATTCGAGGAAGATGGAGACGTCGAGGTGAACGCCATTCAAAATTTTCAATCCAATAATTCGGGGCAAAAGTTCACCTATAATCATGGCGTTCGCGATCATACAAATTTGAAGTATGGTCCTGGGAGTCCGAACTATGTGCCAAAACCCAAACAAACGGACCCTTAATATTTAGCACCACCACCACCATCGAAGGGACCAGCACCAACTCCAGTCCAAGCGAACGATCAACTCTTAATTTGGCAACAAAACCAAGTGATTGAGACGCTCCAAAATCGGGATGGGCTTGAGAAAGTCAATGCAAGGATAGATGATATTTTGAAAAAAATGCAAGGGATGGAGACTGAGCTTACTAGGAATATGCAGCGAATTGCTAAGGCCACTCTTGAAAACACTAATGGCTTGAAGGAAATTACTGCTGGCTTGAGGAAGGTCGAGATAGTGGTGGGGCAGCTTTCAGCCTCTATAGTCCCATTATTATAAAATAAGGAGAGATTTCCAAGCCAACCACAACAAGCCTCAGCAATCAAGGTCCTACGTAGTGGCAAGGTAGTCGATAACGGTATTGAGATGCAGGATGAAGGAGACGTAGAAATGACAAAAATTTCAACGCCGGAATCGCCAACGGGAGATGAATACAAGCCAAAAGAACAATTGCATAAGACACCGGGCCCTTACATTCTGGGATCTTTGAAGGGGAAGCTCACGAACAAAACCCCCACTTCACCGTTGGATGATGGAGACCTTAGGAAGATTCACGACAAAGTTCCTTTCCCAAGTCGCCTACGACCGGCAAAGGAGAATAAAAATTTCATGGAGCTTTACAACTTACTGAAAAATGTTAATATCAACCTTCCTCTCTTGGATGTGATTAAGATAATGCCGGCGTATGTGAAATTCTTTAAGGAGCTTGCTACAAGTCATAAGCGTTCGGAGATGAGTCAGTACGTTCCAATTACAAAGGAGGTGAGTGCGTTATGCAAGCAACCACTGCCTACGAAGGAGAAAGACACTGGAAGCTTTTGTGTCAATATTACATTGGAGAATGGGCAACAAGCGCGCGGAATGCTTGATCTTGGCGTGGGAATTAACTTAATGACGCATTCCCTTTATAATCAATTTGATTTGGGACCCTTAAAACCGACAAAGATGGGACTCCAACTGGCAGATCGTTCAATTAGACGCCCATTAGGTATTGTTGAAGATGTTTTGGTACGGGTAGGTGAATTAATAATACCAGTTAATTTTGTATTTCTGGATGTTGGAGAAATGCCAAATGAGACCAAGGGGCATACCATTCTTTTAGGCCGTCCGTTTTTGTCTACCTCCCATGCAGTAATTGATGTGAATAAGAGGAGGATGAGCATGTCAGTTCTAGGTGAGACGGTCACCTTTTCATTAAAAGATATGAATAATTGCCCTTTGCCAGCAATGGAGGAAGAATGTTCATTCGTCGACCTGATAGATGCTTGCGTGCAAGAGCTTAAGAGCGTAACGGTTTTAGACGATATGGTAGTCGAGGACGACGATGACTTTCTAAGTTGGGAGGAGATAGCCGAGCTGTTTGGAATTGATTTTCACAACATTGGAGCTAACTTAGAAATTATGGACCCCAATGAAATATTTGAGATGTAGTTTCAAGCAAGTGACATGGTGGAGCTAGGTGATCCACCTCGAGCCGAGCATTAAACATTGAAACGCGTCAAGCATGTGACGTAAAACGTTGCACTTCTTGGGAGGTAAATCAATCATTAGTTTTTCTTTTTCTTTGATTTTTATTTCAATTTTTATTTAGTTTATTTCTGTTTTTATTGTGTCAATTATTGTGGTACGTTTATGTGTGTGTTAATGTGCAGAAAATTCGATTTTACGAATTCATTTCCGCCAATCGAGGTCGCAATCTGACCCAATTTAGCTGCAGTCCGGCAACCTTTCGATGAGTCGCAATCCGGCCAATTCAGTTCCACACGATGTGCCACTGGGCACTTGCGCAACATAATTGACTACAATTGTTTTTAATCCAAGGCGATTCCAAACACGAGTTCAAGATGAAGGATTATTACACAAGCATTTTGGAAAGACTCAACTATCGGAATTTCAGGGATGTTTTCTTATCTCCCTTACTTTTTTTTTAATTTTATGACAATCGGGATATTGCCAAGTTTTTAAGGGGGGGATGGTTGAGTGTGAATTATAGTTGAAATTTGTGCAATTTTTAAATTTTCGTGAGTTTGTAGTGCTAAATTTTACGTGATTGATCACTATTTCTGTGCGGAATTGTGTTTGTATGGCATGCCTGTCGAAGTTAGCTAAGTATGATTTGAGGTTCTAGTCTTTTGAGCGTGCATAAGTGCATAAATTTTTCAAAATTTATTATTTATATATTGTAAATGGTACTTGTACGCAATTGATTTTGCAAAGCTTTAAAAGCAGCGTCAATTCAAAAACTTTTTCATGCAAAAAAGCCTGTGAGGTAGCCTGAGTGTTTATCATCATTGCATGTACTTGAATGAGTTTCGATTTGAGATCTCTTTGAAACCGCTGTGTGTAGTTGACTTTGAACATGAGGTTAAGGCACAAATAAAACCCTATTTCCGGCCATATCCAGATATTACTAGCCACTATAAATTCTGAATGAGCCAATCATAGCCAAATAATCCATTTCCATTAGCCATGAGTGATTTTTGAGTCGACTCCTACAACCTATTAAAAGCGTGGGGTAGGAGTTCGTTGTCTTTATTGGTTATTTGTGTTTTGGAAATTTTATCAGGGATTTATGAATTGTTGTAATAAAAGGATCACCCATCCTTCAATATTAAAAGAGAGAGAGAGAGAGAGAGAGAGAGAGAAATACAAAAAAAAAAGAAACCCCATAAAAAAAGAATAAAAGGGGGAAAATAATTATAAAAAAAGGGGGGGGGGTAGGTGAGTCTTGTTGTTTCGTGTTTAGTCATTGCCTACGCGCTTTATAAGGGCTTGAGTTTTATTGTTTATTTTATTATAAAGCCTAATGTTTAAGAGGCAAGAGTTGTGTTTGAATGAAGAAGCGTATTATGAGCTTCAATTTCATTTAAGTGGTTTGAGCAACAAGTCGGTAGTAGAGTTACGAGTTGAGAAATATCCTAAGTTAATGGCTACGTTATGAGTGTTTAGTGAGGTTTTCTTTTGAATGAGGTGAAGCAACTTGCTTCGTGATTAGATTAAGTTGAGTGAGTTAGCCACATGACTTATATACGCCATACCCGTCCAAAGAGCCTTACATTACAACCCGTAAAGACCTTTACCAATGCTTTGTTGATGGCACACTTAATTTGCGATTGAAAAGAGATTGATTTTCGGTTCTTGTTTATTGTACTTGCATTTGTATGATTTGAGCGTATACACATCCCATGCAGAAAATACTTGAGTGCTTTGAGCGTACACCCTATATATTACCCTTTGAGAGGATGCATGAATTTGATTTTGGAACGACAATGTAATAAGGGTGGAGTGTCTGAAGTTGCGTAACATGTATCTATATTTTCAAAATTATATATGTAGCATAGCACGACTCATTGCTTGAGTTGATTTTCTTTCTTTCTATACTTTGAATCTATCGTTTGTTCGAGGACGAACAAACCAATAAAGCGTGGGGTAGTTGATTAGCATGAATTTGTCTTGGTTTTTATTAGTATTTTAGTTTATTTTTCTTATTATTTTGGTATAAATTGGATAGATTGAGCATATTTTTATATTTTCTTATCTCCAACTTATTCTATCTTATTTTAGTTATAATTAATTAATTTTATGTTTATTATAGGTATTTTGAAATTCTTTGGCCTGAAGATAGTCGAGGGTGGGCTTACGAGTGGAGTTTCAGCAAAATCGGGCCGCGATTTAAAGAATTTGAACCTGCCGATTTTCTATAACGGTTTCCCATCTGGAACCATTCTAGTATCCCTGGCCGACTGCAACTCTCTGTAGCGTCAACCAGTTTACGTCAGTCGACGCGAGAACCGATGTCGATCGACACGCCTGCCCACAAAACTCTCTGTAGCGTCGACCAATTTGCGTCGGTTGACGCAATAACTGACGCCAATCGACTCGACGGCCCAGAATCGTGGTTTTTAGGGCTTCTAGTGCACCAAGTCATGAAATAACTATATAAATCCTTCATATTTCGGATTAAACATACAATCATGACCCAAAACACTTACCTAGGGTTGAGAAACCTATTTTCAACACCCTACAACATATTTTCAAGATCTACGTCGAAGATTCAAGATCCAAAGCACCAAGACGAAGACGTTCGTTCAAGCTACGATTTTCTCGACCAAGATCAACCATCCATAGTCCGAATTCACAACAATCTTTCAACACCTCTAGCTATTTAATAAGTTCTCTAAACTCTAGTTATTCTTAGTTTAATTCTAGATAATTTATGTTTAATTATTTCGTTTGAATTTTTAGTTTTGTTTATTTATTTCGAATCGTTTGAACCGTTGAATTGCTGAAGCTTTGAACCTTAGATTTCGTTTTTAATTTTAATTTAGTTTCTGCGTTTTACTTCGTTCATGCTTGGTGATGAGATTGTTCATGCTTATTTTATTTATTGCTTATGCTTGGTTAATTAGTTTATGATATGTTATTGCTTGAGAATTCTAATATTGATCTTGTTCTTGAGAATTCATATGTTAGATTTAGTTCATAGGAGTTTGATGCATGCTAGTTAATTAATTTAGAATTTATTTGCTTTAAAAATCCTTAGATTAATAAGTCTTAGATAATTTAGTTTGAAGCTTTAGTTAATTAATTAGGTTAAATTAGTTAGTTTAAAATAATTAGTTGATGCTTTTAAATTTATTAGTAGTTGATAATTTTCAAAAACCAAATTTATACAGGTTCTCGTGTTAAACATTGTGATTAAACAAACATTAGAAATTCCGAACATCAATCCTTGAGAGACGACTCGAGTTAAGCTTGTCAACCTACACGCGATCCCGTTATTTTGTGGGCGAGCTATTATATTTCTGACAATTATTTATAAAGTAGGCACACACAAAAGCTCGAATCACCCTATCATTTCCCTTGTTCACGTATTTGAACAAATACTTGATTACACCATTCAACGTTCATGTGTGCTTCATACTTTCGCAACAAATAATGATTGTGTGGCACAACCCACTTATTATCCAAAGGAATACCATTTTTTGTTACCGTTCGACCAGTATTTCTACGTCTGTACACCGGGTAACCATCATAGTCAACAGTAGTAGAGTCAACGAACCTCTTTGGATAATGTTTTGAGCATTTCTCATCCACCATGCAAGGAGAAGATTTTTTCAAATGCCCACATGGACCATGAATCATCAACTCCGAAACTGCTGCATAATACGTTGGATCTTCCTCTTCAACCGGAATCTCGGCTAAAATGATTCGATCACTGCTTGCAGTAGGGTATTTATCATCTTTTGATAGAAAAAGAAGAATGTGGGCATGAGGACGTCCTCGCTTTTGGAACTCAACAGTGTAAATAACTACATAAGATGAAAACTGAAAAAATGAAAAATACACCAATAAATAATAAATCGATGATGTATAGAGGTTGTTTTCAATAAAAATAATTTTACTAAACGTATATAATTTGATATGCTCACCGGAAACTATATTTCCAAATACTTGATTGTCACGTAAATCTCTAATTAAGCCGTCCAACTTCATCTTGAATATTCTTGAAACTACATCAGGACGATCCTCTGGTTTAAGATTCCTGCTCTCGACAAACCGTACAATCTCTGGCCATTTTGGATTGCACGTGAATGTTATGAACAAATCCATCCAGCCCATCGACAAATTGCCATAGTATCTTGGTAATTCTGAATCATATAGCATGCACCACCGGTAAATGTCGCTGGCAGAACAACTCTGTTACCCACGTTGCAACCATTGGTTTCACCGCGTACTACTGTATCAGCAATTCCATTATACATCTCACTCCACAAGTCTTCTTGATGTGTTCTAGCATACCATAATCTGGCAGATTCAATCATGGTATATCATCAACTATGCACTGTTGTGTAAGCCTTTTGCAAGAGAGGATAGTAGGTGACTCAGTCAACCTTTCATGCAATCAGTGCGAGAAGAACTCCCTCTGGCTCACATAATTTCTCCTATTTCCTATTGGTTTCCGATGATCAGCAAAAGGTATATCTTGCCTATAATTATCTTCACCGAAAGGAAATAATAATGGATACTGTAGAGCAAGGTAAAACGGATGTAACTCATTGATACGTTTCAATTAGCCAAATCTTTTTTCTAAAATAATATCCCCTTCACCCATATGCTTTTCAAAATCAGCAACAACTAAGATGGCAAGTTCATCGACTTCGAGTAGATCGTGCATTCTTGCATCGGTGTCTCTTCTACCAATAAGGCGTAATTTCATTTCTTCCACACCATCTTCGGGAAACTTGTCCTTGAAGTCTCTAAATGATTTAACCAAATTATTTGACCTATCTAACATGGATTTGAGTTCAACAACAATTTCGGTATGTAGAGAATTGTTTTCATTGCCTTTTCTGCATAAATGTAAATTATGAAACACGAAAATTGTAAATAAATAATTTATTAACTTGAATAACCAATGATAATTTTTGAAAAAAAAAATCATACCTAACCAAATTGATTCGGTTTCAAACTTCGTTTGTAGTATCGTATATATAAAGTTGTGCAAACTTCGGTGTAGATCCTTCATTTGGCAGCAAACTCCCAATTAGATGATAGTTTTGACCGTGCATACGGAATATTGGTGGCGAATTTCCCGTGTTCATACTGGAGTCATTTTTTCCATCCATCGAAGTAAAAGAGAACATGTTGTATGATCGAATGTTCTTTAAAAAATATCTACTTTTATCGCTAAAACCAAATATTAAATCATACAAAACTTGTGGTGGCTTCTTCAAATGAGGCAACACGATCTTATCCTTGTCACAACAGGTAGAGTACTCCAGTTTCGTAGTTTCGACACCTGGCTTCAATCTCTCTCCATACCAAAAATATGCTGAACAATGTCCACATATGAAAGTAGGATAACAAATGTCCCAATAAATTGTTGGATAATAAATTTATAGAAATGAAGGTGTCAGTGGATTAATAAACTTAATAATTATATATGTGTGTGTAATTAAAATTTATATTTAGATTAAATAAAGTATCTTATTGTATTGTCAGAAATAAAAGAATTTGAAGGAATTACCATCATCAGGAATCTTAGATTTCTTGTTGTACCGTTTACGTGAAGACTTACGAAGTGATGCATTCGCTTCCTTCACAACAAAAAAACAGAAAAATTACGAGGGAAATTTTCCCTCGGTTTTGCGGGAAAATTTCCCTCGGAAAAACCCTCCTCGAAATTTTTTTTCGAGGGAATATTTCCCTCGGAAATCTGAAACCGAGGGAATTCCGAGGGAAATATTCCCTCGGAAATATCTCCGTGCAATCCCTCGGAAAACCGAGGGAAAGCTGAGGGAATATTTTCCTCGGAATTCCGAGGGAAATAATTCCCTCGGAAAACCGAGGGCTTTGATTTCCCTAATTTCCCTCGGATTTTTGATATTTTCGAGGGATTTCCGAGGGAAAATCCCCTCGGTTTATATTTTTTTATAATTTTTTTTTGCGTTTCCGAGGGATTACCGAGGAATTGTCCCCTCGATTTTAATTTTTTTTATTAATTTTTAAATTTTAATTTTAATTCCTATTCAATTATTAAAATTCCCAAAAATTTGAAAAAATTCATTAATGAAAAGACAAATAAATAAACCAATTATTATAAATATATTTGAAAATTTAAGAATAATTACATGCGTTCGACACAGTAACAAAGTTTATATGAACCGTAAAACTGTCCTATGGATAGGGAGGGGGGTACTGCTGCTGCTGATGGGGAGGGGGCATCTGCTGCTGGAAACGAGCATACATTTCAGCCATCTGTGCCATCTGGCCATCCATCCGCGCCTGAAATTCCTCCTGCTGTCGGCGCTCCTCCACACGTTGTCTCCTTTCCTCGGCTGCCTACTTCTGCATCGCCTCGAGCTGCATCCTCTGAGCCTGGACCTGCGCCTCAAGCTCTCTGACGTGGCTCCTATCAGCCTGGGAGGAGGTGGAAGAGCAGCCCTTGAATAAACCCTTCATAGCAGCCACCATCTTCCCATACGCGCCGATGCCGTAATGACGTCCCTTGCTCGACCCGACGATGCCGGGGAAAACCAGGTCCTGGTCAACCTCGTTACTCTCCTCTTGGGAAGATGCACGTTCCTGTTCCTGGGTTAGCTGTCGCTCGTACTCCTCCTGAAATACAACTCATTATTAAAATTCTACGTTAAAATTAAAGAATAAGTTAAAAATAAGAAAGAGACTCACATTAATATTAGTAGATCTCGTATCGATCCACGCGCCGTCTTTCTTTTGGTGTGTACATGTAAAAAGATCATAGCACTTAGCCAGCTCACCTGTCTCCCACTCCTGTATCCAAATAGAATTTTTAAATATTAACATTAAAATGAAACAAATAAATATTATATTATTATATTCTAAAATTACTTACGATATTCAAAGCATAGTCGATAGTAGATCTAGCACTCCCCGTGTGCTTCGACATCCCAGTACCCGGCCCAGTAGGCTCGCTCCTTCTGTTCTTGCTGCACTGCTCGGATTTCTTCTTGTTCTCGGGCTTATCCCACTCAACCTTCCAAGCCCTAGTTAAAATGGATGATATATAAGATACGATATAAATTATATGTTATAAATAAAAAAATCTAATTTAATAAGAAAACACATAACAGAATCGTTTACCTATAGACCTCCTCGAGGAGGAACTCCGGCCGAGCACCACCATGGGAGGAAATATGCTGCTTATACTCGTTAAGCTGCCTCCCGTAAAGAGCTCCGATCATCGGAAAAAATACCTCCCGTATGTCTTTATCACTATACTCCTTCGGGTCCCAATAACAAACCTCCTGTAAAACAAAACAATAATTATAATTTATTTGAAACATATGATTGTGTTTTTATGGTAAATATTAATAAATTTGGACACAAAATAATAATTACCTTAAACATCTCCCACCAGAGATCCGTAGTCTCCTTAGGGACCTCCTTATAGCACCACCCGGCGGGATGAAGATCCCTCTCAAAGATCATACGGAGTATAGTGGACACCTTGCCCCCTGTGTTGTGCAGCCTGTATTCAATTGTGTTTTTATTTTTTTACGAATAAAATTTAATCATAATGATAATTATAATTTTAAAATCATTGATTTACTTATTTCGTCCATGCAATATAAACCTGAACCATACCCCTCTGCGGTGCGACCAACTGCCGTCGGGTCCGTGATGTACCCACGTTGGACGGGGTCTATAATGGTGTATGCGACGTCGGGGTCTGCATCGCTGGATGATCAGTACCGAGACCCATGTATTCGGTGTCAAAATTAGCTAAACGATTAGCCGACCCCATATCTGATCGACCTACGCTACCGGATACTCGACGCAACGGCATCTAATAAATTTATTAGATAATAATACGAGCATTTTATAAAATACCAGTATATATTAGACACCAAACGTATTAATAAATCCAAATTTAAAAAAGTAGTTATAAAAAAAGTGTGTTTTACAATAAGAATAAATTACATATATTTCAACCAAACTAATCACTTTCGCTATTAAATGTATCATCAAAATCATCTTCATCCGTATCTTGATCTGTATCTTGATCGGTAAGTAACTCTTCTTCTGTATCATCATTTGTCTCGTTATTACCAAGTTCCTCCACGTAATTATCATTGAGGTCGTGCAATTGAAAATCGACATCGTCGAGTTGAATCAAACTGCGTGTATCTATAGCTTCCTCTTGAAATGATTCTTCTGGTAGAGGCTCGATAAACTCAACATTTGATCTCGCCTTGGTTTTACACGTTGCCCACCAGTCCAATTTATCTCGTCTCAAACTTGGGTATGCACAGTAGTATACTTGTGTAGCTTGGGAAGCAAGTACTGTTGGGGTTTTTTCGAATTGAGCCCCGCATGATCTATTGGATATTCATATTTTAATGTGGTACTTTCTCTCTATGTGTTTATTTGCTTTGTGGGCTCTAGGTTCCTTCGAATTTGCCACTGCACCAGAGTTATCACAGTATATCGTGATAGTCTTTGGAAAATCAGGTACCACGCTCAAGTCCAACAGGAAACTGCGGAGCCAGACCACCTCTTTAGCTGCCTCAGAGGCGGCAACATACTCGGCCTCCATGGTGGAATCCGCAATGCATTTCTGCTTTATGCTCCTCCATGCAACAGCTCCGCCTCCCAGTGTAAACACATAGCCCGAGGTAGACTTTCTTTGATCTTTATCGGATTGGAAACCTGAGTCCGTGTAACCCAAAGGTACTAGACTATCAGAGCGGTATACCAACATGTAATCTCGAGTCCGTCTAAGGTACTTGAGAATACCTTTGACCGCAGTCCAGTGAACTCGTTTGGGGTTAGATTGATATCTGCTTACCATGCCAACTGCATAGCATATATCAGGCCTAGTGCACAGCATAACATACATTAAGCTCCCCACTGCCGAAGCATACGGAACCTTCCTCATGTCATCTATCTCAGACTATGTTTGAGGACACATTTTCTTGGATAGATGAATTCCATCCTCGAAAGGTATTAAACCTTTCTTGGAATTCTCCATACTAAACCTTGCTAGCACAATATCGATATAGGTTGCCTGAGACAGATATAGTATCCTCCTTTTGCGATCACGAATGATCTTGGTGCTAAGGACGTGTCCAGCTTCTCCTAGATCCTTCATATCGAATTGCTTGGACAACCACACCCTTATGTCGGATAACACCTTTTTATTGTTTCCAATAAGCAGGATATCATCTACATAAAGTACGAGGAATACTACCACTTTCCGTCATATTTCTTGTACAGACAGCTCTCATCCGGACTTTGCACGAATCCATATGACTTGATGACCTCGTCAAACCGGATGTTCCAAGACCTCGATGCCTGCTTAAGTCCATAAATGGATCTCTTAAGCTTGCACACTAAGTGCTCTTGTCCTTTAGCAATGAAACCCTCTGGTTGCTTCATGTGGATGTTTTCCTCAAGACTTCCATTTAGGAAAGTTGTCTTCACATCCATTTGCCAGATCTCATAATTCATATGAGCAGCAATATACAAGAGAATCCAGATTGACTTAAGCATGGCTACTGGTGAAAAGGTTTCCTCATAATCGATTCCTTCTTTCTGAGTATACCCTTTCGCCACCAGTTGACTCAAACTTCTGTGCACCCCGTTTTTAATAATTTAATCTAAAAGCACGTTAGTTTGCTCGCAAGTGTACGAGATAACTGTAGGGTGATGAGTTTGACTCGAGTCGTATCTCTCGAGGAAACAACTGTTCGGTCTTATCAATGTTTTTCTCAATTACGAATAACATACATATACATTTGGGGGTTTGAATAGGTTGATTCGATCATTATAAAKTAAGACGATAATTAAACTAAAACTAATTAAACTAATTACTTTAAACTAYATTATCAARTARGAACTAAGCAGTATACTAAAGCTGATTAAACTAATTATTCTAATTTATCAACTAAGAGGAATAACTAAATTATCAATTAACGCTACGAAGATTTAGAACTAATTATAATATCTAAAAGGATGAATTTAAGAAACTATCGCTAAGTAARTGAATCATACGAATCCAAGAACCATTAACTAAGCATAAACTAAATRGCATAAGTAAACTAAATTAACCAATATCCAATATCCAAGCYTAAGAAARAATTAAACTAATTAAAARTAGAATTAACTAAGAATTTATCTAAACAATTGACTAGAATATTATCTAAGAGTTTAGAAAAKTTATTGAAACTAAGGAAAGCAATGAAAAGCTCCAGCTATTRCGGAMTTTGAACGCTGATCTTGGGCGAAGAATGACTTCCGAACTCGAATTCAATGCGTTGTTCTTCAATCCTCGATCTCCGTCTTCAAATCTCGTTATGAGATGGGGAATTATTGTTTTATGAGCTAAGGAACCTTAGGGTAGATGTATCTATCGTGGCACACTCTGTTTTCTCCCCAAAATCCGAAATAATGAGGGTTTTTATAAATATTAGAAGTCTTGCCGCACAAGAAACCCTAATTTCTGAATTCTGGGCCGTCGCGTCGACTGACGCGTGCTGGCGCTCGGCGGGACTCGGCAAACTTGGTCGGCAGCACTCGGCAGGTGCGCACGTCGACTGGGCAGGTGCTTCGACGGGGTGCGTCGACATCGACGCTTCAGCAAGTTGCGTCGACAATGGTGCGTCGACATCGACGCTTCAGCAAGTAGCGTCGACCTAGCATCGACTGACGCGGTCATGACTCGCTGACACGGCTCGCAACGACGATGCGTCGACGGTCGCGTCAGTCGACGCGATTGAGCGTCGGTCTCCGTTTCTTGATCGTTTGCTACTCGTTTCACCGGAAAGCTTGTTCTTCTATTCTTGAACATCGAACTTCGTCTTTTACGCGCTAAACTCTTCCAGTTACTTAGCTGTAAGGTGAAAACAACGAAATATCACCTATTTGCATCAATTATGATTAAAATATGGTAAAATAAGTCAGAACTATAAAAATACAAAATTATGCTTAAATCGTCCAACTTATACCAAAAATAAATATAAAAATGAACTAAAAAGCTAATAAAAATAAGGACAAATCTACTCTAATCACCAGTCTAGCTTGGAAGGTTTCAACCTTCTCGTCAGATCCTCTCTTGTGTTTATAGATCCACTTACAACCAATGGGTTTTGTCCCATCTTGTGGTTCTACAAGCTCCCAGACTTTATTGTGATACATAGATCCAATCTCAGATTCCATTGCAGTCTTCCAAGAAATTGCATCTTTGTCTCGTACTGCCTCATCATAGGTCCTGGGATCCAATTCATTTAGTCCCTCTGGGAAATCTGAAGCCTCTCCCAGACCAATGAATCTATTAGGTTGTCGTACAACCCTCCCACTGCGACGAGGCAGTTCTTGTACTTCCGTGACACGTTTTGCAGTATCTGGTAGTACCTCTTCTTGTACAACTGGTGTGGAATTCGATCCTTCCCTTCTTAGTTCCTCAAGGACGATTTGGCTCCTTGACTTGTGGTTTATAACATAGTCTTCTTCTAAGAATCGAGCATTGGTGCTAACAATGATCTTCTGATCCTTAGGACTATAAAATAAACCTCCTTTCGTTCCTCTAGGATATCCAACAAACAACCTTACATCTATATGAGGAACCAGCTTATCAGCTTCCTTGTCCAACACGTGTGCTGGACTACCCCAAACCCGAATATGCTTCAAACTGGGCTATGGTCTAGTCCATAATTCTGTGGGCGTAGAAGGAACTGACTTTGATGGAACCAAGTTAAGAATGTAAGCCGCTGTCTCCAGTGCATATCCCCAGAACGAAATAGGTAACTCGGAATAGCTCATCATCGATCTAACCATCTCTAACAGTATTCTGTTCCTCCTCTCCGCCACGTCATTTTACTGTGGCGTTCCAAGCGCAATCAGCTGGGATGTAATCCCAAGCTCTGCCAAGTAATCCCTAAATTCAGTTGAAAGGTACTCGCCTCCACGATCAGATCATAGTGACTTGATACTTCTACCAGTTCGTTTTTCCGCTTCCGCCTTAAACTCTTTGAATTTCTCAAAGCATTCTGACTTGCGACGTAACAGATAGATATAGCCGTATCTAGAATAATCATCAATCAAAGTGATGAAATACTCGAACCCTCCTCTTGCCTGAATCGACATAGGGCCACACAAGTCAGAGTGAATCAAATCTAATAGCCCTTCGGATCGGTTTCCTTTTGACTAGAAAGTACGCTTGGTCATTTTTCCTTCTAAACAGGATTCACACAAAGGAAATGATTCTAGAACCAAAGAAGACAATGGTCCATCATTTACCAACCTTTGTATCCTCTTTTGATTAATATAACCGAGCCTAAAATGCCAAAAATATGTTTGATTCAATTCTGAAGGTTCTTTTCTTTTGTTAGAGTTAATAATCGAAGTATTCAAAAGTTGCTTTTGTGCAGTGTCAAACATTGGTTTAAGAATGTAAAGTTGTCCATCTAATGTGCCAGAACAGATAAAATGTTTACCACTAAAGATAACGACCTTGTCATCAAAAGAAACAGAATATCCATCCATAAAAAGTCTAGAAACCAAAATCAAGTTTCGCCTAAAACCAGGCACATAAAGATAGTTTCTTAAAACCAGAGTTCTATCACTATTGAAAGGTAAAACTACGTCTCCTACTGCAACAGCCGCCACTCTCGTGGCATTGCCCATGTAGACGGTGATCTCATCCTCACTCAGTTGCCTTTTTACCAGGAACCCCTGTAAAGACATGCAAACATGATCAGTAGCTCCAGTATCTACTACCCACGAATGAGCTGAACAAGTAGCCAAACATGTTTCAACCACTAGAGTGTGAGATATACCTCTCTTAATTTTCTAGTTGGGACACACGGACTTCTAGTGACCTGACTGGCCACACTTGAAGCATTTGGTCTTCGACTTGAACTCCTCAGGAGGAATCTTTGGCTTTAGATTCTTCACCTTAGGCGCCACATTTGCAGCCTTCTTAGGAACGAACCTCTTCTTCTTTATCACCCCCGAAGAAGACGCCCTAACGTCGGCCATGTGCACCTCAGAACTGTTCTTCTGAAGCAGTTCAGCTGCCTGAAGATCTATGAGCAGCTCAGCAAAGGTCACATCCTTCTTTACCATCAAGAAGTTCAACCTAAACTGCTCAAACTTCGAAGACAAACTGTGAAGCATGATGTCAAGCTGAGAATCAGCGTCCAAACTGCCACCCAAGGTCTCAATCTCAGCCAGATGTCCCATCATCGCGAGAACGTGATCCCTAACAGGTGTGGAGTCAGTCATCCTCGCATTCATAAGCTTCTTTATCGCCAAGTGGCGTGCCGAGCNTACAAATCACACTCGACCACCCCCCTCTCTAAAAATCCGAGCAATCTCCGGATTGCCACAAATACATCCAAAAATCAAAAAGAGGAAGGAAAAAGAAAACATCCCTGAAATAATAGTAGTCGAGCCGCTATTCGTGATTTGTGTAATTGGCCACTTCTTCGACGTATCTGATATGAATTGCCCTAAAAGAAAAGTAAAACACACAAAAACAAAGAAAATAACAATATTTTTAGATTTTATATTTTCCATTTTTTTTTATTTTTCATAAAGAAAGCATAAATAATAAAAATAAAGATAGAAGACTTAGAACTCGTGGGACTCATCATCCTCGGGGTTCTCGTCGACGTCCATGCTCGGCGTCGGATAAGCCGCCTCGAAACGCTCCTCGAGCTTCGAGATACGAGCACGCATCTTCTTCAAACTTTGACGGTTCTTCTCGTGATTTGTGTCGATCTTCTCGTCGATGATTTGAAGCTTATCGAACATCTTCACTTGAAATGCCCGGTTTTCTTCGAAAAATTGGCCCCAATCAGGACTCGAGCCCGAAGTAGATCGGCGGGCTTGCTCCATATCCTCATCGCCATCATCGTCGTCATCGCGTAGTCGAGACGAAGATACTCCTTTAGTCGACGACCTCACTCGGGGTGCCGGTGCACGCGTAAGAGGTAAAGAAGTGGTCCCGAGTGGGCTAAGTCCGTTTGCGGCCGGATCGAACCCAAAGTGACGGGCGAGGCCGGTAACGTATGGCGCAAATGAGAGAAGTGGCAAATTGATTCCCGGAGTACCCTTGGTGACATTGTAAAGTCCTAGAAAAATAAGCGGGTACAACCGGACTTGACGCCCATCAACAAGGCATTGTAGAACATAAAGCTCGGCCTTGGTCGCGTAAGTTGCCTCATTTTTGCAAAGTATAATGTGGCCAAGGACCTTGTAGGCGACGTAGAGTCCGTCGTCTTGAATCTTAGAACACGGGAATCGCTTGCAATCACCAACGTTACCCCCGGTAATCATTCCCCAGAAGGAGGCTAAATTAAAGCCTTGAACTCCAACCGGGTGGTCCCCTACGATCGAAAAACCAAATATATTACCAAAAATTTCCTCGTCGACAACCACATCATTCCCTCCTAGCCGACAAGAGAACGTCTCGTCGTTCCGAATCGCCAAAGTCGAGAAAAACTCGAGCATGAGTTCTCGAAAACCGGGCAAGTGCATTTGGGCAAAGTACCCACACCCGAGGCCATCTACATAACGCGAAAGATCATTGTGGTGGTCCGACCCATTCGAGGCCTCATCCTCAATTCCTTGGACGTTCAAAACTCGATGAGTTGCAAACCCCCATTTCTGAATGTTCTTGAACATGTCCCCTTCCTTTTTGTCGAAAATTGGGAACGGTGCTCCATATTTCCCCGAGATATCTTTACGTTTACCCGCTCGAGACATTATCACACAAAATGAAATTGAACGGGGTGATAAACCTTGAAAAATAAAACTTTTCATTCTTTGGGGAATTTTGTCGAACACTTGGCGTGCGTGTTCAATCAACTAAGAAATTCAACAATCTTTGCACCAAAAACTTCCCAACACAACCAAACAACAATAAGGATATGGTCCCAAGATAATTTCAAGCGAAGTACCTCGTTATTGATGGCCGAATTTGCTCGTTGACCGGAAAATTGTTCCAAGCTCTATGTAGCTTGAATGGAAAAATAGCTCGAATCTTGCCCCAAAATTGGCTTGCTAGCGGGATTGAGATATGTAATTCCTGTTTTCAGCTTGATGTGAAGTGAATTATAGCAATAAAATTGTGAAGATGGTAAAAAGGTTTAAAATTTTAAAGTTAGAAAAGAAACAAAGTGAGAAAAGGGAAGAAAAGATCTGTATTTAAACAGGTTTTCTGGGTTTCCCGCGGGTCAAGACTCTTATGGGTCGGGTCGTGGGCCAAAAATCTGGTTTTTAAATGTTTCTGGGCCGGTCCGCGGGTCACGTCGACGCCGCGTCAGTCGACGCGACAGAACATAAATTTCCAGGCATCTGGCGTCAATGCCGCGTCAGTCGACGCAACAGAACATAAATTTCCAGGCATCTGGCGTCAACGCTGCGTCGACGCCATATCAGTGGACGCGACAGAAAGCGATTTTTCGGCATTTCGCGTCGACGCCGCGTCGACTGACGCAAGCAGGTGCTCGGCGTCGACGCGGGCGGATTCCTGGGCGTCTTTTCCTTCGCTCGTTCGATCAATTCTCCCCGTCCGAGTTCTTCCATCTGTTCTAAACAACTAAAAACCAAAATAAAACAATAAATAAATAAAAATAAAATAAAATACAAAAGGATACATAACGCTCGGGTTGCCTCCCGAGAAGCGCAGATTTTAACGTCGCTTGCTCGACGCTATCTTGCACGTTTATCTTTCAACGTACGGCGGATCTCCAACCTCCACCATCTTGCGATTGCTATTTTTACCTAGTCCGTCATGATAAGGCTTCAATCTATGCTTGTGAGCTTGAAAGGATGATTTGCCAATCTCATCGTACAACGTGGCTACGCCGAACTCATCAAATTCTTTAATCGAGAATGGTCAGCTCCATGAAGCCCCAAAATCAGCTGGGTCGTATACAAGACTAATTCTCCAACCTTAAATTGCAAGTTCTTGACTTCACTCGTGCGAACCTTTCTTGATTTCTTCTTATTTCTCGTCCAATCCTTGAAATATGCCTCGCCCTTGTTTTGTTCGCGCGAAAATTTTTCGTTAGTGCCGAGGGAGTTGTGCCTTGAACGATTTATTGGTGGTTTCGACTCCACCTTTTGCTCAAATTTGTGCGAACACTCCTCATCAAAATTGTCTCCAAACTCTGCCACGATGTCGCGTATGTCAATTCCCAACAACTCGATCAATTCTTCTCCACTTAAATGCATATGATCATCGGACTCGTAACCTTTACACGAATTGACTTGCTTGTTCCTTCCCTTGATAGAAACTCCGGCGTCGTCTCCATCGCTTAACTTGTTCAAAGTTGCGATCTCTCGTAATTCGTTGACGCATGATGCAACGGGGTCAATGAATGAATCTTCCTCTTGCATAATAGGAGATTAACGCCCGCTCCAAGATCCCAACATACCACTGCCTTCTTCCCATTAGCTAGTGGAAATCGTTATG
>BMAC01000270.1:172732-199169 GCA_014905375.1 Phtheirospermum japonicum | reverse complement strand
CGTACAACCCTCCCACTGCGACGAGGCAGTTCTTGTACTTCCGTGACACGTTTTGCAGTATCTGGTAGTACCTCTTCTTGTACAACTGGTGTGGAATTCGATCCTTCCCTTCTTAGTTCCTCAAGGACGATTTGGCTCCTTGACTTGTGGTTTATAACATAGTCTTCTTCTAAGAATCGAGCATTGGTGCTAACAATGATCTTCTGATCCTTAGGACTATAAAATAAACCTCCTTTCGTTCCTCTAGGATATCCAACAAACAACCTTACATCTATATGAGGAACCAGCTTATCAGCTTCCTTGTCCAACACGTGTGCTGGACTACCCCAAACCCGAATATGCTTCAAACTGGGCTATGGTCTAGTCCATAATTCTGTGGGCGTAGAAGGAACTGACTTTGATGGAACCAAGTTAAGAATGTAAGCCGCTGTCTCCAGTGCATATCCCCAGAACGAAATAGGTAACTCGGAATAGCTCATCATCGATCTAACCATCTCTAACAGTATTCTGTTCCTCCTCTCCGCCACGTCATTTTACTGTGGCGTTCCAAGCGCAATCAGCTGGGATGTAATCCCAAGCTCTGCCAAGTAATCCCTAAATTCAGTTGAAAGGTACTCGCCTCCACGATCAGATCATAGTGACTTGATACTTCTACCAGTTCGTTTTTCCGCTTCCGCCTTAAACTCTTTGAATTTCTCAAAGCATTCTGACTTGCGACGTAACAGATAGATATAGCCGTATCTAGAATAATCATCAATCAAAGTGATGAAATACTCGAACCCTCCTCTTGCCTGAATCGACATAGGGCCACACAAGTCAGAGTGAATCAAATCTAATAGCCCTTCGGATCGGTTTCCTTTTGACTAGAAAGTACGCTTGGTCATTTTTCCTTCTAAACAGGATTCACACAAAGGAAATGATTCTAGAACCAAAGAAGACAATGGTCCATCATTTACCAACCTTTGTATCCTCTTTTGATTAATATAACCGAGCCTAAAATGCCAAAAATATGTTTGATTCAATTCTGAAGGTTCTTTTCTTTTGTTAGAGTTAATAATCGAAGTATTCAAAAGTTGCTTTTGTGCAGTGTCAAACATTGGTTTAAGAATGTAAAGTTGTCCATCTAATGTGCCAGAACAGATAAAATGTTTACCACTAAAGATAACGACCTTGTCATCAAAAGAAACAGAATATCCATCCATAAAAAGTCTAGAAACCAAAATCAAGTTTCGCCTAAAACCAGGCACATAAAGATAGTTTCTTAAAACCAGAGTTCTATCACTATTGAAAGGTAAAACTACGTCTCCTACTGCAACAGCCGCCACTCTCGTGGCATTGCCCATGTAGACGGTGATCTCATCCTCACTCAGTTGCCTTTTTACCAGGAACCCCTGTAAAGACATGCAAACATGATCAGTAGCTCCAGTATCTACTACCCACGAATGAGCTGAACAAGTAGCCAAACATGTTTCAACCACTAGAGTGTGAGATATACCTCTCTTAATTTTCTAGTTGGGACACACGGACTTCTAGTGACCTGACTGGCCACACTTGAAGCATTTGGTCTTCGACTTGAACTCCTCAGGAGGAATCTTTGGCTTTAGATTCTTCACCTTAGGCGCCACATTTGCAGCCTTCTTAGGAACGAACCTCTTCTTCTTTATCACCCCCGAAGAAGACGCCCTAACGTCGGCCATGTGCACCTCAGAACTGTTCTTCTGAAGCAGTTCAGCTGCCTGAAGATCTATGAGCAGCTCAGCAAAGGTCACATCCTTCTTTACCATCAAGAAGTTCAACCTAAACTGCTCAAACTTCGAAGACAAACTGTGAAGCATGATGTCAAGCTGAGAATCAGCGTCCAAACTGCCACCCAAGGTCTCAATCTCAGCCAGATGTCCCATCATCGCGAGAACGTGATCCCTAACAGGTGTGGAGTCAGTCATCCTCGCATTCATAAGCTTCTTTATCGCCAAGTGGCGTGCCGAGCAGTTCTGATGACCGAAAAGCTCCTTCAGGTTGAGCATGATTTCAGCAGCAGTCTTCATAGTCTGATGCTGATGTTGCAACACATTTGACATAGAAGCCAAAATGTAGCAGCGCGCAATCTCATCAGACTTAACCCACTTATCATACGCGAACTTTTGAGCCTCGTCAGCACCCTCTTCCGGCCTTTGAGGACATTCTTCCTCAAGTACGAATTTGTGTCCCTCGGCAACTAAGACTAAGTTCAGGTTTCGAATCCAATCATTATAATTTTCACCGATGAGTTTGTTTTCTTTGAGTATAGAGGGCAAATTGGAGAGAGCCATGATGATATGGAAAGAACTGAAATAAAACATGCAATACAGTCACACACTTTAGGATAAACAGTATATAATAGAAAACCTCACAAAGAATTATATACTTTTCCACCGACACTTAAAAAAAATCAGTTTATAAGCCACGATCGTGTGGACGTTTATAAAATTCATTTTTAAATAGGTATTAAACCTTTAATTTGCCTCCAGTTGAATTTCCTTACAACAAGCAAATTAATAGCCGGATAAAACACGGTCACATAATTATCTAATTGATAAGGCACGATCGTGTGGACGTTTATCAATACATTATGTCTAAGTGTGAACACCATTATCTTTGCCCCAAGAGCTCAATTTCGAATTTGACTGCTCCAGATGGAGGATTCAGTCAATTCTAATTGTGATCTACAGCTATCCATTGAGGAGATTTAATTTCTAAGGATTTCCATGATATGACACATCCGATATGGAGGAAGACCGATGTCAACGCGCATGCCCATCAAATCTCAATTAAACCAGATTAATGGAGACCGTATGAGATTCTCCACATACTTTGGTATGTATCTCTCCCACTTAGTTATTTATGCTTGAGGTTTCGTTTTATCCCATTTAAAAACATACAATTATCACATAAAATGTAAACATCCATTGCATGCTTCAAACAACATGAGTAAGCAATGAAAAAAAAACCCAACTATCATGGCTTATTATCTCATGTTGATTGATGAGATAAACTGGAAAGACAGCTCCGAAGGAAACAGCTGGGCCGCTGCCTCCATCACTGCGCCTCGCCGAAAACCCTAGCTCCAACTGAGGGTTTCGGGATGTGAATCAATGAACCTTCCTTCTTGGTGTTGTACTTCTTTCCTCTTTTGAGTTGATCTCCGATTTCTATTCTATACAGTTTAACTATTTCAAAAGGAAAAGAACTAGTACATCTAGAATAAAGTTACAACTCAAAAACCGGTCTAATAATTTTACTTCTATTAGATTAAAACAACATAAAATAAAACCTAAACCTAATCCATGGATTTTCTCATGGATAAAAATCACGTAGCCAAACCGGCATACGGCCAAAACATTTAATCCACCATATATTCATAACATCACATAAAATAAAATTGGAGCCATGATAGTTGGTAAACCTGCAAGCAAATACCGTCTACAAATCCAACAATCATTGAAATATGATGCTCATGAAATAACACATGATAACTATACATGAACTTATGATTTTCGAATTTTACAATTAATTAAATTAATTAATTCGGAAATATACAACAAGATAAAATTGGAAAATAAAAAAAATTATCCACCAATTTTAAACTTGTAATTTTTCGAAAATTATCAAAAAATAAATCTGAAAATTAATTAAAATATCCTACAAATTTATTTCAAATTTTCGAAACATCTCTAATTTAAAAAATATTTGGATATGTTGACATAAATCAAAATCTAATCCAAATAATGCATCTAAGGATCGAATTCTACAAAGATTACGATATGGAATTTTGATCCACTTCAAATTCTTCCAAATCTTATCTTAAATTTAATCCCTTTTACAATTGGACTTTTGGTATCTATATCAAAATTACATTATCCAATTTAAAATACCACAAATTTTGAAAATAACAAGAATAATAAATCTAAAAATTTGATCCACTCCAAATATTTTAAGATTTAGAATTCTATTTTTATATTTATTAGTATTTAAATTAGGTAACATAAAATAATACCAAATCTAAATCCAACATATATAATTTTCGAAATACACACATAAATAAATTTGAAAATTTAATTTTAATTAAAATCTTCTCCAAAATAATTTACTAAAATCGAAATTTATCCTATTTTTCACACTTGGAAATTTTGAAATTAATCAAAAATCTATTCCAAATAAAATAGTGCCAGTTTCGAAAACCACAAGAGCAAAAAATCTGAAAACTCTGAACCACTTCAAAACTTACCAAATCTAAAATTCCTTTTTCAAAACTAAGTTGATCAGAACTAGGTAACTTTTAATATACATCAAAAATTACCTATTCCTTTTCTAATATCCATAATCTTCAAACCATGTCAGAAAATAAATCTGGAAATTTTGATGATGATCAAAAATCCATCCAAAATTATTTCTATAGTACCGAAAATTATCAGTTAAAATTAGGGAATTTAATAGACATCAAAAATAAAATTTTGACCATCAAATTTTCTTTCGTCATGAAAATAAAATCTGAAAATTTGTAGTTCATCAAATATCAATCCAAATCTTATTTCAAGATGACCAAAAATTACAATTCCCTTAAAACTAGAATTTTCGAAAATAATCAAAAAATTCATCCAAGTTTTAAAAGCCATAAAAATCGAAATACATGGGCTATTAAATCTAAAAATTTAAACACCATAAACTCAACATCAAATTTAATCATATAATTCGAAATTCGTGAAACAATTAAAATAAGAAGAGTGCCGAAACCCGCTCTGATACCAATTGTTGGGAACTTTTCGAATTGAGCCCCGCAGGATCTATTGGATATTCACATTTTAATTATGTATTCATGTAAATTATATTTTCATGCATATGAATGTATTCACACGTCCGGATTAAAACATGTACAGCAGATTCAAATTTAATAAAGCGGAAACATAAATATTGAATCTACTTACAATAGTCAGACGGTCTGAGGACAAGATCAAAAGTCTGATCTTGCTGTTAAATGAAGATGAATTCGGCGCCTCTCCCCTCCTTCAAAGCCGTCAAATTTCTGCAGCAGATTCAACTCCCGGATCTTCTGCTGTATTCCCGGACTGCGTATCTGATACATAGTGGGCTGTATACTACAGATAGGATTGTGAATTCTATGGAGATCAGGTAAGAACCAAGAGGGGATGGTTTTTTGTGTATATATGTGTGTGATTTTTGAAAATCACACCCCTATTTATACTAGGGGTTCTCGAAAATCAAGCCTCCAAACCCTACTAGGTTTAGGCCTCTATCTCATGTTCTATCTCCAGTCCACTTACAGTCATATTGGGCTACAACAGGGATTTAGAAGAATATTAAATTGGCCCATTAATTTATTTAATTTCGAATATCCAATAAACTTAGGATATAATTAAATAAATTAAGTTTTACTTTTATTCCACTAAAAAAATAAAACTGACCTACCAATTTAATAAATATGAATAAGCTTTCTTCTTTAGTCCAGCCATTCCCCGTGTTTAAGATTTAATGTTCATTAATTAATTATGTAAATCTCTGACAACTATAATTAATTAACTTCTAAACCTTGAGTAGTACCACACAAGCTTTATCATGTACGGAATAAATTCCACCTGCAGGGTTTCAACATGAACTTGTGTTTTCTCAAGAGAACATCATCAACCTGGCGCACCAGGAAACAGTGCTCATGTATATTGCTCAAAACATCAAGCATGCACTGACATTACTCAAGATATCGAGATTATTGATCTACGAAAAGATCTCACCCATTGATATGTCAAAGTAATGAGCAATGCACTCTTATGCTTGCCAATATCACATGAGTTCAGAACCCGAACTCTGTAGATCTTTATTCTCTCACTATCTGGGTCAGAGACAAAGAATAATATCCTATCGCTATCCTTTCCTCAAATACACTACACAGAGTGTACTAGAATAATCAGTCAATCAAGATAAACTGACTTGTCATATTATTCTACGGTTTATCAATGGTGTGTTCAAAACCATCTATGCCGTGAGCATTTAATATAATACAAGGTTCCGATGATATGATCTTACCATGTGACTCCCTACACCATATCATCTACAATGTATGTATATGGAACATTTGCATTAGAACAATTATGAAAAATAAACTAAAATGCAAACAGTGACTGCAAAACCATTTCATATCATCATAAATAATCAGTATAAGTATACTAAGACATGTCCTTCAAGTATACTAAACTAACAAGTACAAAAGGTTCATATCGATTGAACCTACGCTTATGCTTGATATCGACAATCTTATAATTTGGATGGACTTTTGTGCCTACACTTGTTGGATCAAACCATTCGCAGTTGAACAATAGTGTGTTTTTCTTCATTCGGCCGGTGTATTCGAGCTGCACAATTTCTATGAGACGACCGCAATAATCATATTCGGTGGCCCCAATAGTTGACCCTTTAATACTCCACTGCTCGATGTTGCTTTGTTAGATCCGTGCTCCAATGTGTGAAATCTATAACCATTTATCTTACATCCGGTATACATTTTCATACATCTTGATGGACCCTCAGCTAGACTCCTAATGTTCTCGTCGATCATATTGTTCGAACGATCTCTAGCCTATGACATTGACAAAATTATTTTTAATTTGGAAATATATTATATAAATAGATACCATAATTATATGATATGCATATCGGTATCGAACGTCTTACATAATGTTTGAACCAATTGTCAAATTCATTTTCCAATTGTTCGTTGATCCGATCTTCATTAATGTTTGGGTGGAGACGTTGAAATGCTCTTCGTGTAAATACTACATATAACGTTACACAATTGAGGAAAAAAGTATTAGTACATTTATATATATGTATAAATTGACATTATAAATTGAAATGAGTATTCATACCTAACATATTCTTCGACCTTCCACACAATTTAGCAACACGTATATCCTTGCGGCGTTGTATTCTTTTTCGCTTAGAAATATTTTCCCTTTGTACCAAACGTCTCTCCACATTTCTTAAACACCGAGGGAATTTCATCACCGTCATCGACACAATTCTGACCGTCGTCATTTCTAGGCATATTTGTTCTTTTAGTTGAAACATGATCTTCAAAATAGTACGAACTAAAATTTGAAGCCTCGTCGACCAGATATGCGTTTGCTATCGACCCTTCCACACTCGCCTTATTTTTCACGCTGTTCTTTAGTTTGCGAAGATACCTCTCGAACGGGTACATCCATCTATACTGTACTGGGCCATCAATTCTCGCTTCATAAGCAAGATGAACGGGCGGATGCTCCATCGAGTCAAAAAAACTTGGAGGGAAGATCAATTCCAATTGACACAATATTAACGGAATGTCACGCTCAAGTCGACTCATATCTTCGGTGCAAATGACTGTTGATGTGAGATCTTTGAAAAACAAACTCAATTCGGTTAGAGCCTTTCACACGTTCGGAGGAAGAAGTTCACGAAAGGCTATTGGTATCAACCTCTGCATGAATACATGACAATCATGATTCTTCATCCCGATCAGACGAGATTCCTTCTTGTCGACGCAACACCCCAAATTTGATGCGTACTCATCTGGAAATCGAAGAGATTTCACCCAATCATAACGGCAGCTTTCGACGGCTTGTCAAGTGTGTAACAGGCTTTAGGACACTTTCCTGACCCATTTGGCGCCAACTCTGGGCGATTACAATACTCATTCAACTCTTCCCTAGATTTACGCGTGTCCTTGGTCTTCCCTTTGATATTCATCACCGTATTGAAAACATTGTCAAACACATTCTTTTTGATGTGCATAACATCTAAATTGTGACGAATTAGATTTGTCCTCCAATATGGCAGATCCCAGAAAATGCTTCATTTTCTCCAACCAGACGTTCAGGATATTTACGCGTTAACTCGTGCTGCATCCAGTTCAGTGACTTTCAGAAGCCCCAACCTTTCTATTTTTGCCAAAACTTCGATCCCTGAGCGCACTTCCGGCGGTGGAGTCTCGACAGATCTTCTTTTTCGAATCGTCGTTTATCTTTTCGAAAATGGTGATCATGCTCAAGGAATTTTCGGTGATTGTCGAACCACGATTGCTTCCCACTGCACTTAAGAGTGAAGGCGCCCGACCATTCCATACAGTAAGGATAAGCTTTTTGACCGGCCGTACTCCATCCGGACAACATAGAATACGCAGGGAAATCGCTGAATTTCCACATAGGGCTGCTCGCAATTGAAATTTTTTTTTCTTAGATATATCGTACTAGGGAGCCCCAACCATCCACAACTGATTCAATTCAGCGATTAGGGGTTGCAGAAACACATCAAGTTTGTCTTTTGGATTCTTTGGCCCTGGTACAAGAACGCTCAGGAACATGAAATGTTCTTTCATGCACATCCTAGGAGGCAAGTTGTAGGGTGTGACTATGATGGGCCACGATGAGTATTGTGCTCCAAAGCTTCCAAATGGTTGAAAACCATCTGTACAAAGACCCAATCTCACGTTTCGACTTTCAGCCGCAAAGATTGGATTAGTCTCGTTGAAATGTTTCCAAGCTTCTGAGTCGGATGGGTGGCGAATAACATTGTCTTCAACCACGTGTTCAGCATGCCATCTCATATCTTTCGCTGTGGCATTAGATGCGTACAACCTCTGCAGACGAGGAGTTAATGGAAAATAGTACATCTTCTTGTACACGACACGAGCCTTCTGTCGTTTTGTTTTTCCATGAGGAACAGGTTTAAACCGAGGTTCATTGCAGAATTCGCAACTTGTCAAATCAGAATCGTCTCCCCAGTAGATCATACAATTATTATTGCAGCAGTCTATCTTCTCTACTGGTAAGCCCATACCCCTTAACAACTTCTTACTGTTGTAGAAGTTATCGGGTACGAGATTGTCTTTCGGTACAATCTCCTTGATTAATTCACTCAATTGATCATAACACTTTTGATACATGTGACTCTCTGATTTCAAATTCATGAGATGGGAAACTAATGACAACTGAGTATGTGCTTCGCACCCCGGATACATTGGCTGATTTCCAGCTTTCAACATGTCGTAAAGTTTTTGAGCCTCAGCGTTCGGCGACTCTTCCACATCGGCCACCACGTCAAAATCGGGACCAGCTGCATCTTGAACCATATTAATGTATGCGTTTGATGATTCTTCAGAAGGGATGTAAGAGGGTCCTCCAGCATGAAAATCTTGATGATGTCCAGAGGTGGCGAGCCAGGTTTCTCCGTGGTAAATCCATCTATAGTAATTCGGCACGAACCCATGTTTCGCCAGGTGGTACTTAATCTCATCGACGTCCAGGTAGATTCTATTCCTACATCTGCTACGATTACAAGGACATTTCAGTCTCTGTCCGTCCCTATGAGCGGAATTTGCTTGCGCAAATTTAATAAAACTCTCAAGTCCATCCGTGGATTTTAAGGATAAATAGCCGTCTTCGATTCACTAGTACATCCAACTACGATCGGAACTCATCCTAACATTATACGATTGTCAGATTTTTTAGTGTTAAGCGTGTTCTAGAAATCCGGAAATATTCCGTTTGTATATCCAACTACGATCATTTACCATCCTAAGATTTTTGAGTGTTTAGCGTGTTCTGGAATTAAAGAAGTTGGAAAAATTTCGGCAGCATTACGAGAAGAATGGGTAATTCGAGTTATAATTGGTAAAGCTTCTATCACATTCAAGAACGTGACATTTTAGTAGTATGTATTATCTTAACATATGTATTTTTCTTAGATTCAAAATTTCAGCAGCATCTCCCCCCATTTCTCGTAGTGCACGTATATTTCAGTGCACCCGAGAACAATTAGAGAGATACAGAAACCGAAATTCCAAAATTGAAAAAAAAATATACACATAAGATAACCATACTACAAGTCACATTCTCAAACTGTCCAAAAATGGGAAAATTCGAAATTTAGTATCAAACTCTATATTTGATACTAAATCTCAAACGGGTCTAAGGAATATTGGAATAATTCAAAACTTAGTTTCAAATTTTTCTATATGATATTAATTCTGAAACAAGTGATCTATATGCATCACGTCACTTCTCCAAGGTTCCAAATAAGCAGTTACCACCATCACATTTTTTTAAAAATATTTTGAAAACTTAAATAAAATTGCGTGACACCCTATCACATTTTTAGAAATAAAATTTGAAAACCCGCTATTGGAGGGACAAAATCTCCCGGCCGGCGCCGTAACCCACGTCAACATCCAACGGTATACAACCAACAACACCAATGACAATATTATATATAAACAAAATTAAACCCCGGCTGATCACCACGGCCTCCCATGCATGAACAATATATATATATATATATATATATATACAAATTTTTTAAATTTCGGCCGATCACCACACGCCTCCCCATGTATGAACAATATATATACAATTTTTTTTAAATCTCGGTCGATCACCACGGCCTTCCCATGCATGAACAATATATATACAATATAATGGGTGAATAAACCCTAAATTTGAAAGCAAACCCTAATAATCTAATGATAAACCCTAATACAAGATTGCTTCTAGGTAGGTAGATTCTGAAGTAGACACGTTGTCTATAAAGAGCCACACAGCACTCGAATACAGGTCATCGCTTTCCTCGAACCACCCTCACCATGTCTGCTCCAAAAATCAACCGGATTTTTAACTAACATGGTCACTAAAAAACAAACGCCTTCATCGACTGTATATACTGCTGAATTATAGATGTTTAGAGCCGACATGGGGAGGGAGTTTGAGGAGGACAATCTCTGTACGGGTGCTGTGTGTGCTCTTTATAGACAAGTATACTTCAGAATCTACACAAGCTTATTTATTACTAAATTGGACTCTAATTAATTAATCATTCCTAATTTGAACCCTAATTATGTAATTATTACTAAATTGTCCCCTAATTGTGTAATTATTATTAAATTGGACCTTAATTATGTATTTATTACTAAATTGGACTCTAATTAATTGATTATTCCTAATTTGAACCCTAATTATGTAATTATTACTAAATTGGCCCCTAATTATATATAATTATTACTAAATTGGACCTTAATTATGTAATAATTACTAAATTGGACTCTAAGTAATTGATTATTCCTAAATTAAAACCTAATAATGTAAATTATTAATAAATGGGCCCCTAATTGTGTAATAATTACTAAATGGCCCCTAATTAATTGATTGTTCCTAATTTGAACCCTAATTATGTAATTATTACTAAATTGGATCCTAATTATGTAACTATTACTAAATTGGGACCATATTTTATTTATTTATTCCTAAATTGAACCCTAATTAATTGATTATTCCCAAATTGAAACCCTAATTATGTAATTATTCCTAAAAAATTGGTCCCTAATTATGTATTTATTCCTAAATTGAACCCTAATCAATTGATTGTTCCCAAATTGAACTCTAATTATGTAATTATTACTAAATTGAATCTTAATTATGTAATTATTCCTAAATTGAACCATAATTATGTAATTATTCCTAAATTCAACTCTAATTATGGATTAAACCTAATCCTAAAACTAACCCTAATTATAAACTAACCATGGAAGTTAATTCTAAAACTAACCCTAAATTAAATCCTAATTCTAAAATTAACCATAAATCTTAAATTAAAACCCTAATTGAAAATTAAAACCTAATCTGAAACCCTAATTAGAAATTAAAAACCTATATTGAAACCCTAATTGGAAATTAAACCTTAAATTGAACTATAATTACAAATTAAAAATGAAATCAATACATATAAATAATATACAAAAATAAAAAAAAAAACTGAAAAAAAAAAGTAAAAAACTTACATTGGTTTGGGCTGTTGACGGGCGGCGACGGGCGGCGGGCGGTGATAAGCGGCAGGCGGAGCTGCGACGGGCTGTGGACCTTCGAGCGGCGTCGAGGGTTGTGGAGGTCGGCGGCGGTAGGCGGACGTCTGTGGAGGTCGGCGACGGAGCAGGAGGGTGGACAGCGGCGAGGGCTGTGGCGACAGCGACGGAGGGTGGACGGCGGCTTGCTCTTCTTCTTTTCTATCTCCTTTTCTTCTTTTTTTTCCTCTTTCTCTTCTTTTCTCTTCTTCTTTCTTTTCTCTTGTGCGGAGAAGAAACAGCGGGCGGCGTGCCCGCTGTTTAATTAGGTCAAAATTTCCGAGGGATTGCAATTTCCCTGGGAATCATTCCGAGGGATTTTGAATTCCCTCGAAATTTTAAAAAATAAAAAAAATCAGAAAAAATAGAAAAATATAGGATTTTTTTTTCCAGGATACCGAGGCGCACCCCTCCCCGCCCCGGTCGTAATTTCTTGGGTTTTGTTTCTATTTTTTACTATTTTTTCTATTTTTTCAGGTTTTTTTCCATTTTTCATCTAAAATCAAAAAAAAATAGAAAACGCCTACTTACCGATCGACGCCCGACCCCCGTGGTTCCACGACGCCGAGGCGCAACCCTCCCCGCCCCGGTCGTAAAATGATGGGACTTGTTTCTATTTATTACTAATTCTTCTATTTTTTTAAGTTTTTTTCCATTTTTTATTTAAAATCAGAAAAAAAAAATAGAAAACGCGTCATAAACGATCGACGCCCGACCCCCATGGTTCTACGACGCTACGACGCACCCCTCCTCCAATATGGAAAAACCACGACGCTTCATCGCTTCGCATTTCCAACCGAAGGAGTTCATCGATCGATCGTATCTTGTTGTTGGTCGAATCCCACGACACGTGTGGATACGCACATGCTCGTTGGTATTTTTCGATCGAAATCTAATCAAAACCACCCCACGTGCCTAAGATGATAGGATCGGTTTCGTTTTTATGATTTTTCTATTTTTTTTCTATTTTTTCTGAATTCTTTTATTTTTTAAAATTTCCGAGGGATTGCAATTTCCCTCGGAATCATTCCGAGGGATTTTGGATTCCTTCGTAATATTAAAAAATCGGAAAAAATTAGAAAAAAAATAGGATTTATTTCCGGGACGCCGAGGCGCACCCCTCCCTGCCCCGGTCGTAATTTCTTGGGTTTTATTTCTATTTTTTACTATTTTTTTGGGTTTTTTTCCATTTTTCATCTAAAATCAAAAAAAAATAGAAAAAGCCTACTTATCGATCGACGCCCGACCCCCGTGATTCCACGACGCCAAGGCGCACCCCTCCCCACCCCGTTCATGAAATGATGTGATTCGTTTCTATTTTTTACTAATTCTTCTATTTTTTCGAGTTTTTTTCCATTTTTTGTTTAAAATCGGAAAAAAATAGAAAACGCATCCTAAACGATCGACGCCCGACCCCCGTGGTTCCACGACGCCGAAACGCACCCCTCCTCCAATATGGAAAAATCACGACGCTTCGTCGCTTCGCGTTTCCAACCGAAGGAGTTTATCGATCGATCATATCTTGTTGTTGGTCGAATCCCACGACACGTGTGGATACGCACGTACTCGTTGGTATTTTTTGATCGAAATCGGGTCAAAACCACCCCACGTGCCTAAGGTGATAGGATCGGTTTCGTTTTTACTATTTTTCTATTTTTTTTCTATTTTTTCTGATTTTTCTTATTTTTTAAAATTTCCGAAGGATTGCAATTTCCCTCGGAATCATTCCGAGGGATTTTGGATTCCCTCGAAATTTTAAAAAATAAATAAAATTGGAAAAAATTAGAAAAAAAATAGAATTTGTTTCCGGGACGCCGAGTCCCCACCACGATCGTAATTTCTTGGGTTTTGTTTCTATTTTTTCTATTTTTTCGGGGTTTTTTCCCATTTTTCTTCTCAAATTGAAAAAAAAATAGAAAACGCCTACTTATCGATTGACACCCGACCCCCGTGTTTCCAAGACGCCGAGGCGCACCCATCCCCACCTCGGTCGTGAAATGATGGAATTCGTTTCTATTTTTTACTAATTCTTCTACTTTTTCGAGTTTTTTTCCATTTTTTTATTTAAAATCGGAAAAATAAAATAGAAAACGCGTCCTAAACAATCGACGCCCGACCCCCGTGGTTCCACAATGCCGAGACGCACCCCTCCTCCAATATGGAAAAGTCACGACGCTTCGTCGCTTCGCGTTTCCAATCGAAAGAGTTCATTGATCGATCGTATCTTATTGTTGGTCGAATCCCACGACACGTGTGGATACGCACGTGCTCGTTTGTATTTTTCGATCGAAATTGGGTCAAAACCACCCCACGTGCCTAAGATGATAGGATCGGTTTTGTTTTTACAATTTTTCTATTTTTTTCTATTTTTTCTATTTTTTTATTTTTTAAAATTTACGAGGGATTGTAATTTCCCTTGGAATCATTTCGAGGGATTTTGGATTCCCTCGAAATTAAAAAAAATCAGAAAAAATAGAAATAATTATAAAAAAAAATAGGATTTGTTTCTGGGACACCGAGGCGCACCCCTCCCCGCCCCGGTCATAATTTCTTGGGTTTTGTTTCTATTTTTTACTATTTTTTCTATTTTTTTGGGTTTTTTTTCCATTTTTCATCTAAAATCGAAAAAAAATAGAAAACGCCTACTTATTGATCGACGCCCGACCCCCATGGTTCAACGATGCCGAGGCGCACCCCTCCTTGCCCCGGTCGTGAAATGATGGGATTCGTTTCTATTTTTTGCTAATTCTTCTATTTTTTTGAGTTTTTTTCCATTTTTTTATTTAAAATCGGAAAAAAATAGAAAACGTGTCCTAAATGATCGACGCCCGACCCCCGTGGTTTCACGACGCCGAGACGCACCCCTCCTCCAATATGGAAAAATCACGACGCTTCGTCGCTTCGCGTTTCCAACTGAAGGAGTTCATCGATCGATCGTATCTTGTTGTTGGTCGAATCCCACGATACGTGTGGATACGCACGTGCTCGTTGGTATTTTTTGATCAAAATCAGGTCAAAACCACCCCACATGCCTAAGATAGGATTGGTTTCGTTTTTACGATTTTTCTATTTTTTTTTTCTATTTTTTTCGAATTTTTTTTTAAATTTCCGAGGGATTGCAATTTCCCTCGTAATTCCAAGGAATTTTGGATTCCCTCGAAATTTTAAAAAACAAAAAAAAATCGGAAAAAATAGAAAAAATTAGAAAAAAAAAAGGATTTGTTTCCGAAACGCCGAGGCGCACCCCTCCCTGCCCCGGTCGTAATTTGTTGGGTTTTGTTTCTATTTTTTATAATTTTTTTGGGGTTTCTTCCATTTTTCATCTAAAATCAAAAAAGAAATAGAAAACGCCTACTTATCGATCGACGCCCGTCTCCCGTGGTTCCACGACGCCGAGGCACACCCCTCCCCGCCCCGGTCGTGAAATGATAGGATTCGTTTCTATTTTTTTTACTAATTCTTCTATTTTTTTCGAGTTTTTTTTCATTTTTTTATTCTTCCATTTTTTTTTTCATTTTTTTAATATTTACATTTTTTTTTATTTATCATATTTATTAAAAATAATAATAATAATAATATTTTATGTAATACCACCTCAACATTAAAACTGCCTACATTACAAAATAAATCATTTATTTTATCATTATACATATTAAATTTGAGAATTAAGAAGAAATCACTTATAAATCAGAACACGTAAAATACAAATCGTAAGAAGAGAGAGAAATATAATTTGGGGCCCTGCAAACACAGAAATTATTCGTGGTTGGGTTGGCAAAAGAAAATGAGGAACCTTTATTAGTAGGGATTAATTATCTTCAAGGAAAAAAGAGAGAGGAAAGAGTATCAAATAAAATAGCATAAGAGAAGGAACAACCTAGAAATTAACACCTGCCACTTTTCGGGACCGAAGCTGCTTTTTTTTTAGCCAACCTTCTTCTACCGGCTGTAACCAGTCACTAGACAATTATTTTGGTGATGACCCAATTTTTCTTACCGAATTTTTTTAGTTGATCTCGTGTGGTAGTAGTGGGTCTTCTACACTTCCACAAATTAAATAATAAGGTAATTTTACAGTTAAAGTGATACGTGGTAATTGGTATCCTCAACTAATTTATTAATTTTTTTCGATATGAAACCGAGGGATCTCAATTTCCCTCGGTTTCATTCCGAGTGATTTTGAATTCCCTCGTAATTTTTTAAATTTAAATAAATTAAAATAATAAAATTTCGAGGGATTTATTCCCTCGGAATGCATTCCCTCGAAAATCCGTCGATTTGTTCCCTCGGTAATCATGGCGGCAAATAATGGTGCCGGAATTCCAAGGGAATCTCGTGCGCTTGGAAAAAAACGAGGGATTTTGTTGTCCTTCGGTTTTTCGCTCGGAAAATACCGAGGGAAGACATTTTCCTCGGTTTTTCCCTCGAAAAACTGCTTTTTTTGTAGTGCTTATGAACTGTTTCACTTATTATTCCACTGCTAATTGGAGTGGATGATGTGGATCCTTTTTAATATCACAAATGTATTTACAAACAAAAAGAAATATTAGTTAAATCAATTAATCATCCATTCAAAATATAATATTTTAGCAAAATATGAATCTTTCGAAATTTACCCTTTTCAAAAACAGACTTCAAAGATGGTCTTCTCACTTTTTGTTTGGAAGTATTTTCTATTACAATATTCCAAATATCATTACGTAGAAATAATATTATCTGTTATTGTATAAGTAATATGTAATGCAAAGAATATGTGAAATAAATATTGAATAATAAATATTAATAATCATCTATCAATATTTACCTTTATTGTATTCCACTGTTCTTTCATAAGATAAGGTTTACCTTAAATTTATATATTATATTTATAAATTATTACCAATAAAATCGTCATGTAAAATAACTACAAAAGATGCACTTATGTCCATTTCTATCTGTAGAATTAATCGTATTCATTGTGAAACTTATGAACTACACTTATATTTTTTTTCATAAAATACTAATATTGTTAATTAGTGGGTGGTATATAAAATTTCTAATTTTTATATTGAGATGTGTGTATTTGACTATTTAATTGATCAAAAATTGCGAAACAATGCTCTCTACAATCGGATACAAACAATACACCAAACAATATTTAATATATTAAATATGTTTAATATCATATGATGAAATAACTATATAACTTAAATAAATATTGAACTCAATATTAAAGCTTTAAAGAGTAATACCGTTGTTAGTAACAGTTGGATTTTTAGGAGGTCTTCCCCTTTTTCATTTGAAATTTGCCTGATTTTGATCCAGGTTTTGTACCATAGCTGAAAAGAAAAAAACTGCACCTTAAATTTAAAAAAAAAAAGAAAAAAGAATTGTTTATTATATTATCAAATATAATATAATTTTTTTGATAATCATGAAATTTATATAGAGATCATGAAACTATACAAACCAAATCATGAAAGTATAAAAAAAACATGAATGCTACAGTCATTGCTTATGTTCATGACAATTGTCTTTTGCTACCAATAATTGTAGACTTAGTTATCTTCATCATTTATTTAGGTTGAAAAAAATTGAATTAATACAATCATTAAGAATCAAAAATGTTTTAATTCAACCTCTAATAATAATATACTATATCAATAATTTGACAATATAATGAGATTATTTGACAATTTGATTGTATGAATAATGTATCTTGTTTGTAAAATACGCAAATTAAATAGTAATTTGTTTATTAAAACTAATTTGAAAGTTGTAAGACTTAAGGTATAATTGGACTGAATAATTGAAGACTATATAATTATACTTGTCAATTGATAACTATATTATGGTAACAAAAACAAAATCATCATTATCAACAACAACAACAACAAATTCAACAAAAACAACAATAACAATAATAATAATAGTGATAATAATAATCCTACCAATAATATAGTTTAAAGATAATAGTACGAACCGAAAGCTATATTAAGATTGAGTGTGTCGTTTCATAAAATATTTGAAATTAGTTATAATTGCACAATTATAATAAGATATGAACACTCAATTATAATAATAAAATAATAAATTACCATTAGAAATATCGGCCATTGGAAATCTCTGAAAAGGATATGAAACTCGAGGCACTACCAATGATTGTAAATCATTTGTATCATTGTCCCGATTTGTGTAACGGTCTACGGAAGTCACTTCAGATAAACTGTTATCTTCTGCAAAATAAAAGTTTGGAATATTTTGGAAATTGACGAACTTTATAAATAAGATATAAAGTAAATATTGTTAGTTAAGATCATCTGTTTAATACCTAAACAATCAATACACTTGTTAATATTGATTTCCAAGAAATAAATAAGTATATAATATTGAACACATCAAAAGAAACTAACTTGAATACGTAGATAAAACTAAAAATTATTTATTTTATTATCAAAGATAATTTTTCCAAAAAAACCTTGAATTTATAACGTGATAGAAAATATAATTATTTAAATTAAAATTCCAGATTATAACTCTTGCTATATTTATTATTTATTTATTAACATATTGTATTAATATTTCCTAAATTTAGCAAGATTAATTGATATAGTTAAATTGAAATATTATATTTTATAAAAATATAAATTGAAGTAATATTATAACTACAATTAGAACCTATTAAGTTGTACGCACAATTTTTTTTACAATTGATTTAAATAAATAAAAATCAAAATAATTATACATTTTAGAGAAACTTCATCAAGAAAAAATAAATTGCATATTAAGTTAAAGAAAAATTATATTTTTTTTATATCACCAAAAAAAATTGAATAAAACAAATTATGATATTCAAATAGAGATCATTGAACTAACAAACAAAATCATTAAAGTATAAAGAATTTAAGTACTACCGTCGTCAATTATGATAGATAATTGTTGACTTGGTAATTTTCTTCATTCCTTAGGATAAAGGAAAAATAAGAACGAAAAGTGTTTTAGTGTATAAGATTAATTTGAATAGTTTGAGTGTATACTTATCCTTTTTTTTTTTTTTTTTAATTTTACTCATTGTCCACGAATCTATATATAGAGAGAGAAAAAGAGAGTAATTACAATGACAGAATATACTCATAGCATTGATATTTAGAAAATTAATCTCGTGTTCATAAATATTAGAAAGATATTTAGAAAGTTAAATTTGGTAATATTCAAGATAAAATGGACAATTAATTTCCTTTTCTTGAATGGAAAGATTTGCTTGATTTTAGGAATCAATTAGGATAGGGATTATTGGGATAGCCGATTTGATATAACAACTAATTATTTTGTTATAGTAGGACATGTAAAACTTAAGATGAGTATTTATAGGTATTTATATTAAAAGAAATAGGGGCATTGACCGTATGCTCCAATAGCTAAATATATCATCCCAAATAGTCCATTGATATTTGGGGCAATTCCCATATGATCCAATAGATAAATATTTTATCCCAAATACTCTAATGAAAACATTAACTTCCCATATAGTCAATTATCTTCCCATTTAATCTAAACTACTACATACAATACTACTTTACCCTTATTAATGATTTTCTTTTTTTTTCTTCCTTTCAATTTTCTTTTTCTTTATTCAACATTTAATATAACCAAAATTCATACTATTACATGATATTTTCATATCATTGTCACCAACCGGTAACGACGAGTTTCATACTACACTGTGCATTTTTATACTACAGTCGGAATTCCATACTACTAATTTTTATAATCTTAATCATTATAGGAAATATATCACAATACGCCGTGATATTTCATACTATATTATGTAATTATTTTATGAAATATGTCACACTAAAATATAACATTATTTTTCACAATTTTATATTTTTAAATTTCAATTTCACGCTAAATATGAAACTCAAACTGGTATTGTGAATTTTCATACTAAAATTTCACAAAAGCAATAAAATCTCTTACTATTATATTTTAAATTCATCCTACTATTATTAAATTACATACTATTATATTTTAAAATTCATACTACCATTATCAAATTCATAACTCTACTAAAATTCCAAAAACTAATAAAAATACTATAACATTTTAAAATTAATAATACTATTATCAAATTACATACTAACCCTACCAGATTACAAACTACATTATGCAAAAAAATTTCGAAATTTTAGATTAGGCTGTCAAGTTTTATATTAAATTGCACGAGATAATTTCATACTACACAATATCTTCAAAACAAAAATACATACTGCAACGAGCATAATTTCATACTACTCATTATACATGAAGCAAAAAATTCCATACGCCATTATTATTATTATTATTATTATTATTATTATTATTATTATTATTATTATTATTATTATTATTATTATTATTATTACTATTATTATTTTTATTATTATTATTTTTATTATTATTAGTTTTTTAGGTGTAGGGGTAGTTTTGATAATTTAAGTTGTATTTTGATTAAATGGGATAGATTTGACTAAATGGGATAAAAAAGAATTCATTAGAGTATTTGGCAATTAATGGTAATGGGAGTGTAGTAAATGGGAATTTTCCCTTGATATTTTAACTTACTATTTAATCAAAAATGCTACATATCCACCTATTTGTTAATGCTGTTGACACCCTAACCTAGGTGTCAATCAGCCGCTGCTCCGGATGACATGTGTCATCACTACGTAGGTTCGGCTGTTGAGTTGGTAGCTTCTCACGGTTCGTGTTGAATTGTTACCTTTCGGAGAATTTGACATGGGTATAAATAAGAACTTCTTTCCATAACAATTCATTTACATTATTCCATTGTTTTTTTTTCCTCTCTCGCCTAACAGCATCCCTCTTTTTTTTTTATCTCCACAGAATTATCTCATCACAATTCTTTTTTTTTTCCAATTAATTTTTAGCAGATTAATCATCTCATTTGAGACGATTATATGGATCTGCGAATTTGTTAATAAACAATATGATTTTGGCTTGAGATCCACGATTTCAATAATTACTTATTTGTAATTGGCTTCAATCCTTTTTTTTATGTATTATTTCTTCAAATTGGGATGAGGATAATTTTATATTTCTGATGCTTTGTTTAATCTTATGTAGATATTCAAAGATTTGTTCGAATCCGCAGCTAAATAATATGATATGTAATCTAATTCAATCTTTTTTTTTCCGATTTCTTAATTAAGTATTATTTATTCAAATTGGTCGATGAAAATAAGATTATGTTTCTGATGCTTTGTTTCGAATTCGAGTTTGTTAATCTTCTATTTTTTGTTTGATTGTTTGATCTTCAGGGAGTCGTAACCGATATGCAAAATAAGATATGTAATCTATAAATATTTTTTTTGTGATTGTACAGTTTTTTTTCTTCGATTTATTGCCGTTTCTTATAAGATTTCTGTTGTTTCTTATTAGTAATAATTGTCGTTTCATATAATTGTTGGAATGAGTTTTAAACTTAATGTTAATATAATTGTTAAAATAGATTTAGTATAATTTTATATAATTGTTTTTATATCACATAATAACGAATATATAGTTTTAGTAATTGCCTTTTCATTTATACTTCAAAATTATATTTTTAAATTAGCACCGTTCTATTACCTTTTCATTTATGAATATCAATGAATTTTATAAATAAAATGACAACTATCTTATGAATCTTAAGTGTCTCTATATTTACTTCCCAAAGAGAATTCTTTTATTTTCTATATTGTATATTGTTTATTCATTGATAAATAAAATTTAAATATATGCAAACTTCACTTATTAAATATCCAACCACTGCAACTATTCTTTACATTTTCCATAGTAACAGCATAATACTATAAGTATTAAAAAAATACTTATGGTATGACAGTAAATATGAAGTATTTAATTTGGGAAATCAATTCTATTGTTATTAACTTAATCAGTTGTGGGAAATCATGTAAAATTATCGGAAATCATGGAAAATTACATAAATACTTTACTTAATCAATTATGTTGTTATTAACTTAATCAATTGTGGGAAATCATGGGAAATTACATAAATACGTTGCCTAATCAATTCTGTTGGTATTAACTTAATCAATTATGATAAATCATGGAAAGTTACATAACTACGTTACCTAATCAATTATGTTGTTATTAACTTAATCAATTATGGAAAATCATACAAAATTGCATAAATACGTTACCTAATCAATTCTGTTGGTATTAACTTAATCAATTATGGGAAATCATGGAGAATTAAATAAACATATAAACTTAATTACCGTCTAAGAATTTAATTTTGAATATAAAATTTTAATTTTCAAAAATTAAATCTCATACAATATTTATCTAAAAATCCAGAGAATAATAAATATATTGCAAGTTTCCCACACCAAACTAATATGTCCTTTTTCTTATATAATGAATAATGCTTTAATATATTGCCTAAAATCAATATGATTGTTATAAAATCTATAAATATATAGATATTAATCAGAATTAAAAAAAAATATTTCGATCATGTTTTCTTTAAATATAGAATGTATTAAATCCTAAAAGTCAATGACAACATATTTTTTTTTTTGAAATAAAAATCATTATTACTTGCAAATCAAAGCATCTATTTTTAGGAATTTCGAATAATTCCTAAAATTTCGAATAGGCAATGTAAACAAAGAATTAAAATCCCACTAATATTGCAATTATATTTCCTGATATTTTGTAAATCTTTCTATCTTTCTAATAATTTCTAATACCACTAAATAACCACTAATTATTTTATAAATGATTTCATTTCAACCGGTTATTTTACAAAATAGTCTGAATATAATAGGCCATGTAAACAGAGATTTAAAATCCCCCCTAATAGTGCAATTATATTTCCAATACGGAAAATGTATTGAATCCTAAAAGTCAAGGACAACATATTTTTTTGGAATAAAAATGATTATTACTTGCAAATCAAAGCATCTATTTTTTGGAGGAAGAATATAAATTTCTAAAAATACCACAATTGATATTTAATATTTGACTCCTATGATTACTAAATACACTACAATATTATCACACCTGACTAATCTTTATTTGGATTGTAAAGTAATATAATCTATTTGAATAATTCCTAAAATTTCGAATATATGATGAATACAGAGAATTAAAATCCCACTAATATTGCAATTATATTTCCTAATATTTTGTAAATCTTTCTATCTTTATGATAATTTCTAATACCACTAAATAACCGCTACTTATTTTATAAATAATTTTGTTTCAACTGGTTATTTTGTAAAATAGTCTGAATATAATAGGCAATGTAAACAGAGATTTAAAATCCCCCCTCATAGTGCAATTATATTTCTTAATATTTTATAATACCTAAATATTTTAATAATTATATTATAAATAATTTTATTTCCACCAGTTGTAAAATAATATAGTTTAAATATATACCTACCAAATAAATCTATTACCACTAATTAATTGATACGAATCAATTAAGGAAAATAAAAATCTTAGGGGGAGATCTTGAATTGGTCGTATTATACACTATTAAAATTATAAATAGATTAGAATAGATAACTATAAGTATAGATAACTATTAAATTTCAAATATGCGGTAATAAATAAATATAAAGTTTATATGTTAACAATTTTGGTACATATATTTATAAACATTGTTAGTAAGACATCAAATGTTGTGTACAAAGAAATTTTTCAGAACCTCAAGTAAATATTTTCTTTATTGCATGAACAATTCTATTTCCACTATTTATAATCTTTCTTTTTTCTATTTCGTTTATTATGTATTATTTCGTTCTGCCCGCGTAATACGTGGGTGTTACACTAGTGATTACTAATATAACCTTATTTACCAATTTTTTGCTCAATACTTTTTTTCTTTCAAGTTTAATTAAACTAAAATTCATATTATTTTATATCCATACTACTTCATATTAATTTCATACTACAAAGTCCATACTACTTCATATTAATTTCATACTACAAAATCCATACTACTTCATATTAATTTCATAATACCCGCCACTGTCCATACTACGTCATATTAATTTCATACTATAAAATCCATACTAATTCATATTAATTTCATACTACAAAATCCATACTACTTCATATTAATTTCATACTAGTCTACAGTTGGTAATATGAAATATGTAGGTTTTAGTTCATGCTATCATACAAATTATTCTTTTATTTCAATATGTTTTTTTAGATTTCAATACTTTATAATATGAAATTTATAGTGATATTATGAATTTTATACTAACTCTAAAAAATATCATACTAACTATAAACTTAAAATTTAATAAAAATTCATACTAAACTAATTAAATTCATACTTAAGACTATTGAATTTCATATTAATCGTATTTTATAGACTTGTAATTAAAAACACACATTAAATAAATAGTATAATATTGAGCAATCAAATGGGCTTTATTAAATCAAACCCACTAGTTGTCTTATCTTCCCCATTTTAATACCCAGTCAGTTCCATTTCAAAGGGGAATGAACTGAAACCCATAAACACGTAAACATAGGATTCCCAATTTTGCCAAAACCCTATTGAATCTGTATAATTAAAAAGTAAAAACCTAATTTGTCTAAAACACCAATTTGAGACCTTGATCTACTTCTCCTTCTCACTGACCTAGGGCCACCTGACATAACAAACAGCGATGAGGTAGGCGACAACCATCAGATTCAAGATCCGCCTTATTTTTCAAGATGTGGTTTTAAGTTGTCAGGAATCTAGGCAGCAGATGTCGGAGGCGTGGCATTGTTGGGCTAGTGACGAAGACTTCGCTCACATCACGCGGTGGCTGGGCTAGAGGTCATCACATGGTGGATGGACTAGCGATTCAACTCAAATTTTCTTTCAGCATTCGTCGTCGGCAGTGGATGGCGGTTGTCCCTATCACCAGAAGATAGGCAAGAATTGCTCGTGGAGGTTGGGGGCGGCTGGTTCAGGGTAATCGAGGAGGTGGTAATTGATCGACGAGTTCTCGACGCGCTATTTCGGAATCCGTCTCCGCAAGAGTACGGAGCCGGTTATAGGGCGTCGAGTTCTTCCCGAGTCGTGTCTCTCGAGGATGGATGCTATCGGCTTATCGGTTTCTTATTTGCTCTTATTGTCAATTGAAATTAAACTAATCTAAACTAGGAAAGCAGTAGTAATTGATTTGGTTTGAGTTTTTCTAACTAAACTTTAAATTGAGATAGAAGTTTTGAAAGCATTAAAATATGAAAGGAAATTAAAGCTTATTTTAAAAAATGATTAATCTAAACTAGTTGACTTAGGAAAGCTTATAATTTGAATTAAGGAAAAGGGAGGGAAAATTAAAGTCTTGCTATTTGAAAAAGTCAACATTAATTTAACAAAAATCAAAGTTTTAAAAAGGGAGATTTTATAAAGCTTCTAAAAAACTAAGAAATTGATCTAAACAACTTAAAAGCATAAGTTCAAAAGTTCAAAAGCTCAAAAGCTATAAAATAAAAATGGAAGTTTTGAAAATTAAAATAACAACTAAACTATGATCCAAGCATCAACACAAGATAAAAAGAAATAACATGAAAACAAAACTAGATTAATAGAAAGATATTACCAAACTTTTGATTCAACCAAAGCTTCAAATGGAAATGGCAAACTTGAAGGATTCTTCACAAAAGAAATGCCAAACAAAGCTTCAACAACTAGCTAATGAAAATCTAACACTTAACTAAACTAGAGCTAATTAACTAATTACTAGGATTTAAATTTGATCAAAAGAAAAGGAAAATCTGGTTCTGGGTTGAAGGAGCTTCCTCTGGTGTAGAAAGGCCCTTCTCAAGTTGGTTTGATTGGAAAAGACGTCTGCCTACTTAATCCTCAAAAAAATCTGCTTTTCAGTCGATCGACTGCAAAGAGTCGAGATGGCGTATCGGTCATGTCGGCAGTCGATCAACTGCGTTGTCCAAAATGGCCAAAATCTATAGGTTTTTGTTCTGTAATTTGGAGTCGTCAATTGCTCCACGTGCTCGATCGAGAAGTTTGTAAGTTGCTAGTAGCAACGAATGATCAGAGTCATTGAAAGCTTCGTATTTTCATCTTTATTTACTATTTAAGTACCTTACGTCTATGGTACCAAAAAAAAAAAAAAAAGAAAAAGAATAAAAAAAAATAAAGAAAAGAGACGAATAAACAAGGATACGTTATAAATCCTTGAAGTTGTTGAGTAGCACGTTTTTCCCTTTTTCCGATTTTTAGTATATTTGTAAAGAGAGGTGTAAATGATCTTGGCTAGTAGGGAGCCGATTAACGGTTCGAGCGTGGATAGACCTTAGCCGGGGCAAGGACGGGGGACCGACTTGGTGAATTGCTTAAGTTCTTTTAGGGTTCGGAAGTCGATCTAAATTTCCTTAACAAAGCACATTGTCATCCTTTTAGCCGAAGCTAACAAGCAACGTAGCGTACATCGTCTCAATTTAACTTTTGTGCATTAGTTTAGGGTTGGTCGGGGGTAGTTTTGTAATTTTAAGTTA
>BMAC01000270.1:148483-172707 GCA_014905375.1 Phtheirospermum japonicum | reverse complement strand
CACCCGGCTCGATTTCTCGTTCTTTTTCACGTCCGCCGGTTTATCGAGCCTCGTCCGTTGCGCTTCCTTGCTTGTCCGTCCATTCCCGAGTCGAGTGAAAACGATCCCAAACGAGCGTGGGCCCCGCTTGGACGTCCTACGGCCCAAGAGAAAAAACGAAAGAGTGAAAAACTACGAAAACTAATAAAAAACGTACAAAAACTAAGAAAACCTAGAAATAACGAAAAACGGCCAACTCGACTCCTAAAACACCTAAAAGCAAGCGAAACACACGCAACGTGATACAAAAACGGTAACAAAAATATGTACAAAAATATGCAAATCAACCACCCCACACTTAGAATGGTTGCTTGTCCTCAAGCAAAACTAACTTAAAATTACAAAACTACCCCCGACCAACCCTAAACTAATGCACAAAAGTTAAATTGAGACGATGTACGCTACGTTGCTTGTTAGCTTCGGCTAAAAGGATGACAATGTGCTTTGTTAAGGAAATTTAGATCGACTTCCGAACCCTAAAAGAACTTAAGCAATTCACCAAGTCGGTCCCCCGTCCTTGCCCCGGCTAAGGTCTATCCACGCTCGAACCGTTAATCGGCTCCCTACTAGCCAAGATCATTTACACCTCTCTTTACAAATATACTAAAAATCGGAAAAAGGGAAAAACGTGCTACTCAACAACTTCAAGGATTTATAACGTATCCTTGTTTATTCGTCTCTTTTTCTTTTTTTTTTTTATTCTTTTTCTTTTTTTTTTTTTTTTGGTACCATAGACGTAAGGTACTTAAATAGTAAATAAAGATGAAAATACGAAGCTTTCAATGACTCTGATCATTCGTTGCTACTAGCAACTTACAAACTTCTCGATCGAGCACGTGGAGCAATTGACGACTCCAAATTACAGAACAAAAACCTATAGAGAGTGTTTGATGACGAGGGCTAGTCGAGGCACTAGTTCTAAACGAGCACAAGGATAGCACGAAGCTAAAACCGAACGAAGATCCCAACAAGTTAAACCATCTAAGTCCACTATATTCGATCGAAAATCTAAACACCCTAACAAATCATCAAAACCGCGTCACTTCGCCAAGGGTCCAAGCAATAATAGCACACACGTTACTCAAATTAACACAAGCAAGCATACGACAAAATTAAAAACCTAGGACGAACTCTAACCACCCCACACTTAAAACCTAGCAATGTCCTCATTGCGTATTTAAGCTAAGAAAAGCAGTAAAAAGGTGTAGGGAAAAGAGAACGCCCCTATGTCCGAGCTTGTGTCGTCGTGGTTGTGCAAATCGCTGGGAGCCGAGGCAAGCAACAAGCTATCTACAAGGTAAGGTAAGGCTGGAAAATTTTCACAAAAATAAACTATTTACAAAAATGAAAATCTTTTTGAGTTTTTGAAATTTCTATTTTGTTTGGATTTTTTTTTTAAATTTGTTTTTAATTTGTTTTATATTTTGAGAATATATTCAAATGAAATGAAATTAAAATATATACAAAAACGAAAGCAATTTATTTATTTTTCTTTTCACCCCTTTTTCTCTCGGTCGATTTGTGGTGGGGGGGTTTGGGCAAGATCGACTGCTATATATAGATCCGCAGGGCTCTGGGCAGTCCGAGCAGTCGATCGACTGCCGACAGTCAATCGAATGATGTTGTCAAAACCTTGGAAATTTCTGGAATCCAATCGATTTCGCCGTGTCGATCGATCGTGCGCCAGTCGATCGACTGCTCTTGCCAAAAAGCTTGAAAATTTCTGGAATCCAGTCGATTTGAACCTGTCAGTCGATTGGTCATTCGATCGACTGCATACCAGTCGATCGACTAGGTATGCAGTCGATCGACTGCATTCCAACAGCCAATCTCCATTTTCGATCCTCTTTTCTCCCAAGACTCCAGAACTGGACCTACACAAACCCAAAAACTCCATTAACACTAATTAAAGATAGAATATACACAAAATTAAAAGAAAAACAAGAAAAGAGTTAGAAAAGGTTAGAAAGTCGTGGGTTGCCTCCCACGAAGTGCGTTTGGTTAACGTCGTTCGCTCGACGATTATACAAAAATGTTATCCAGGATCCAAGAAGAGGTGACGTCATGCCACGCCTTGGTGTTCTCGAGTAGACACACCGGGTGATCAAAATCACCAAGGCGGGCGCATTGGGCAAGCCAGAAGATCGAGACATCAAGAACGTGGGCTTGCTTCGGTGGTCGTAAGGGTGAGTAGTCGACCACCCAAACGTGATCATCCCAAAACGGGTCGACGTATTTCTCCGTCTCCCCGACCGTCATCTCCTCTCTCTCGAGTTTAGAAATAGTCGTAGTCGGGCACGAGAGAGTAGGACCCCTCACATCTTCCTCGTCCTCTTCCACCTCCTCTTGTTCAAGTAGTAATAAAGCGTCTGGTGGTGCAAAAGAGGCTTGATCAACTCCACATCCTCCAAGACCGGCACAACTACATCTTCCTCGCCTAAAGCAGGTAAGCTCGACAATCCAAGTGCCATCGGAGACCCCAAAGATAACACCCCCTCACTTTCCACTACAACCTCTTCATAATACCCGAGAGGGGTTACGTTGTCTTCCGACCCATTCTCCTCGTCCTCTGAATCCACCTCATAGCGCTCCTCTTTCGAAAGATCGTCAAATCTCGAATTTCCATCAACGACCGTGGGCACCACCACATCAAAGATGGGCATCTCGTCAAGGCACGGTTTCTTAAGCTCATCCACGTCATTGGCAATTTGCTTAGTGTGAGTCTCCATGTGAGTGAGGCGTTCCGTGAGCTCGGCTAAGAGAGACTCCACGTCCGGGAGTTGGGACATAGACGAATCTTGAAAGAGTGAGGTATAAGGGTCATCGCTCGGAGTATACGATCTCGAGGTGGGTAGATTGTAAGAATCGTAGCTTTAAGAATCGGAATCATCGATCGATGGAGCATACGAGTCAAAATGGAGGTAAGAAGAAGGAAAGGCGAGTGGAACATATGGATCGTCAAAACCCGGATCAAAAGGATCACGAGTCGGTGCATACGGATCTATGCTCGGGTTATGGGGATATGAAAATGGAGGTGAATGTGGAGGATTCGGGTCATAATGATCGGAAGAGTAGATCCATTCTTTCCCGATCGAAGCATACGGGTCGTCATATTCGGGAGTGGTGTATGGATTTGGATATTCGGGAGTTTGGATGTAAGGGTTGTCGTATGGCAAACTAGCTCGGTAGTTTTCCATCCTCGGCCGGATCAATTAAGCGGCGGAAGCATCCTTTGATCGTCTAGAGTGTGGGCGGGCGGAATCGGGCTCTCGAACGGAGTTGCCATCGTTCGCTCCTCGATTATCGGTGATAATAGCTGAGGTAACGGGACGTCGGACCTACCTTGCATACATAACAAACGACAAAAGATTACGCGTATAGAATGTAAAACAACGAACTAACCTAACTACTAACTACGTTAACGATAAGAGTAATTAAGAACACCATTGGCCTTAATCCATCCCCGGCAACGGCGCCAAATTTTTGATTGACGAGTTCTCGACGCGCTATTTCGGAATCCATCTCCGCAAGAGTACGGAGCCGGTTGTAGGCCGGCGAGTTCTTCCCGAGTCATGTCTCTCGAGGATAGATGCTATCAGCTTATCGGTTTCTTATTTGCTCTTATTGTCGATTGAAATTAAACTAATTTAAACTAGGAAAGCAGTAGTCATTGATTTGGTTTGAGTTTTTATAACTAAACTTTAAATTGAAATAGAAGTTTTGAAAGCATTAAAATGTGAAAAGGAAATTAAAACTTATTTTAAAAAATGATTAATCTAAACTAGTTGACTTAGGAAAGCTTATAATTTGAATTAAGGAAAAGGGAGGGAAAATTAAAGTCTTGCTATTTGAAAAAGTCAACATTAATTTAACAAAAATCAAAGTTTTAAAAAGGGAGATTTTTATAAAGCTTCTAAAAAACTAAGAAATTGATCTAAACAACTAAACAAATTAAAAGCATAAGTTCAAAAGTTCAAAAGCTCAAAAGCTATAAAATGAAAATGGAAGTTTTAAAAATCAAAATAACAACTAAACTATGATCCAAGTATCAACACAAGATAAAAAGAAATAACATGAAAACAAAACTAGATTAATAGAAAGATATTACCAAACTTTTGATTTAACCAAAGCTTCAAATGGAAATGGCAACTTGAAGGATTCTTCATAAAAGAAATGCCAAACAAAGCTTCAACAACTAGATAATGAAGATCTAACACTTAACTAAACTAGAGCTAATTAACTAATTACTAGGATTTAAATTTGATCAAAAGAAAAGGAAAACCTGGTTCTGGGTTGAAGGGGCTTCCTCTGGTGTAAAAAGGCCCTTCTCAAGTTGGTTTGATTGGAAAAGACGTCTGCCTACTTAATCCTCAAAAAAATCTGCTTTTCAGTCGATCGACTGCAAAAGGAGTCGATCGACTGGCAGTCGATCGGTCATGTCGGCAGTCGATCAACTGCGTTGTCCAAAACGGCCAAAATCCCTGGAATGTAGTCGATCTTGGGATTTCAGTCGATCGACTAGAAAGCCAGTCGATCGACTGGATTGCTGCACCCGGCTCGATTTCTCGTTCTTTTTACGTCCGCCGGTTTATCAAGCCTCGTCCGTTGCGCTTCCTTGCTTGTCCGTCCATTCCCGAGTCGAGTGAAAACGATCCCAAATGAGCGTGGGCCCCGCTTGGACGTCCTACGGCCAAGAGAAAAACGAAAGAGTGAAAAAATACGAAAACTAATAAAAACGTACAAAAACTAAGAAAACCTAGAAATAACGAAAAATGGCCAACTCGACTCCTAAAACACCTAAAAGCAAGCGAAACACACGCAACGTGATACAAAAACGGTAACAAAAATATGTACAAAAATATGCAAATCAGTAATTTATGTTAAAATTCGAGGGTTTTGTGTTACTTTTGTGTGGGTGGAATATATATATTAGCTTTTTTTTAAGTATAGGGATAGTTTTGATAATTTAAGTTGTAATTTTAATTTAATGGAATGAATTTAACTTAAATGGGATGAAATTAAAGTTAGATGATTATTTGGGAATTAAGACTCATCTAAGTGTAGTAAATGGGAATTATCCCAAAGAAATTAATAGTAATATTTCATAATATTTATTAACTAGTATTTATTAAAGAAATAATTGGTAATATCACTATAATATTACGTAATATTTATATTTATAAGTATTTATATTTGGTAATATTACGTAATATTTATTACATGAGAATAATTGCCTGTGCAACGCACATGGGTAATTCAATTTTATTAATCCGATTAATTTCTTAATTGTAGGAATCAATCAAGAGATAATCAGTGTGATAATCTATATTACAACAAATCCTTTAAAATATATATTACGTAATATTCTAATCACTGTAAGAATTATAATAAACTATCTAAGAAAGGAAAAGAATAAATAATTAATTTTAATTGATAATCAATAAAAATAATCGGACCTAAAAAAATGGATTAGTTACAAATGATTTTAATTGAAATAGAATGACTTCCTTAATTTAAGGAATCAATCATGAAGGGAATTTAGGAAATCTGATTTGTTATAATTAGAAAAATAATTCTAACTAATCTAACTGTATAATAATTACGGGAGATTCCAAAAATTAATCTAATAATTGTATATATTTAAAGATAAGTATAAAATCTCGCAAAAAATAAATTTTATGAATCAATCAATCAATATTAGAAAATATATAATCCGAATTATTTGACATAATTATACGTTTGAATAATTTATGTATATTTAATTTATGTATATATAAATATCTATATTTAGATAGATATAGATGAATTATACTTAATATTCAGATTAATCGGAACGTATAATTATACTTAATATTAATATCAAATATGATATGATTAGTATTCTATTCCTAAAGAGATTTGACCATATCACTTTAAAAAAAATCTATATAAATTAAATAATAAACATGGCCGTAAAAATCGTGTTAATCTTTAAGGTATAGTTGGTCTTTTGAAAAGGAAACCCAATTTCTTTTACTCAAATATATATTATCTATCAATTGATAAAATACCAAGTTATTAAAATATTACGTAATATTCTAATCACCGTAGGAATTATAATAAACTATCTAAGAAATGAAAAGAATAAATGATTAACTTTAATTGATAATCAATAAAAATAATCCGACCAAAAAAAATAGATTAGTTACAAATAATTTTAATTGAAATAGAATGACTTCCTTAATTTTAGGAATCAATTATGAAGCGAATTTAGGAAATCCGATTTGTTATAATTAGAAAAATAATTCTAAATAATCTAATTGTATAATAATTACGGGAGATTCTAAAAATTAATTTAATAATTGTATATTTAATGATAAGTATAAAAACTTGCGTTGATTGATTTTATGAACCAATCAATTAATATTAGAAAATATATAATCCGAATTATTTGACATAATTATACGTTTGAATAATTTATGTATATATAAATATCTATATGTAGATAGATATAGATAAATTATACTTAATATTCAGACTAATCGGAACGTATAATTATACTTAATATTAATATCCAATATGATATGATTAGTATTCTATTCCTAATGAGATTTGACCATATCACTTTAAAAGAAATCTATAAAAATAAATAATAAACATGGCCGTAAAAATCGTGTTAATCTTTAAGGTATAGTGAGTCATTTGAAAAGGAAAATCAATTTCTTTTACTCAAATATATATTATCTATCAATTGATAAAATAGCAAGTTATTAAAATATTCGGCTTATTCTAATAACCGACTATATAGTTATTATTTATTTAAAGGTGGTTTTTTGTATACTAAGGAATGTTTCCTTACCGTAAACAAAAACTCTATAATAATATATAAATTTATTTATGTATTAAAATACTATAAGTTTATTTCATTAAAAGGTGTTTTAATGTCTACACTTCTTAATATTTATATATTATTAAAGGTACCACCTATTAGATATACTTATTTATAGCTAAAGTTATGGGTACCACATAAATTATAAAAAAAAATGTATATGAATTATTGTATTATAAAATAATCAATTTTAATATTTACTTAATTCAAACAATAATAAGTGTTATTATTTAAAATAATTGATTAATATATAAATATATTCTGAGATTTGATAATTTTAATTAAAAATTACTATTTTGATTTTAGCTTGTTATTTATCAACAATAATAATTCTTGATAGTATGAATTTGTAGTGTTATATGAAAATATAAACAATAACAATTATTGATTAAATAATTTTGAAACCAATCACAAAATTCCGCCAACATCCGACAAACATTTATTTAAGCGACAAATGAAAATAAAAAAAATGCAAACAATAACGATAATGTTTATGAATAATGTCTAATTCTTTTCTTGCTTAACCACTTTCTTCAACTTCTTCAAAGATGCGTTAGTGGAAAATGCTTCTTCAAGACTGCGTTTGGTCGGGTTCGAATCATCAACATCAATGGAGGAATATGAATCATCCTTCACATTAGTCTTTTCAGGAGAACATGCTTCATCATCATCCAAACTCACACAGTCCTAAGAATAATTAAATGAACTTGGTATATTAATAAATAAAAAAAAATTGATTAGTTAATGATGTAACTAAGAAGATGCTTCATCGTCATCCAAACTCATATAGTATTAAAAATAATCTAACTATGTATATTAATAATAATAAAGAAAAAAGTTTATTGAACCTTCTTGAGTAGTAAAATATATATTACCTTATCGCAAACTAATTCACTTAGACGCGTCTTCGAAATCTGATCAGAGTTCTGTTAAAAGAATGTATTTGTTATATATGAATACCAACTTATAAATGAGTTAAAGAGCATTTGACTAAAACTTTAATCATGCCTGACTGTCATTGTCGATGAAAATTTTTTCGAATCTCGCAATCAACTTTAAATCGAGAGAAAGTTTGGTTACGATAAAAGTAGGGTTCCATGCTTTGCTTCCATTCATCTTCCATTCAACTTATAATAGGTGTGATGCTAATTTACATAATGCAAAATGCTATTTATATTTTCACATTGCTATTTTTATATTCCCTTGATTTTTACTATTATCTTGTTAGCATGTACATGATTCATAAATAGCATCACATCCTATATAATATAGCAGGTTTCTAGGTTCCCACAAAGGGATTGATTCCCATGTGAACCCATCCTTATATATATATATATATATATATATATATATTAAGTATATTTGGGATAAGGAAATAAAATGATTTTTTTCCAAAAAAAAGTAGTAGTAATAATAATAATAATAATAATAATAATAATAAGGATGAGGCGCACCCCAAAATATTATTATTTGACCCCAAGATATTTTAGATAAAAATAGTCATAAATTAAAAGATTAAAATATCCTTACCACAATATATAATTAAAATTGAAAAAAATAAAAATTATCTTCTTGTAGTTCGCTGAGAGAGAAAATCGAAGCGCAATCCAGTTGGAGATTGATCGGAGCTCGCTCCGTCACCGTTCAGAGACTCCAACCGTGGCTACCTCCGGCTAACCGAAGCAACAAAGAAATCTCACTCGCAACCAAGTCCTCTACCATGAATGTATGAAGACAAGAAAAAGAAAGAAATGCAGACTTGACTTCATCTTCTAACAAATATAATTCATGACCTCGCCGGATATAAAGATACTCTCAAAACTTGATTTCAACTGCATTAAGATATTTATCAACAAATATTACTTATCTGTTTATGACCACAACAACAATTTCTTGATTTTCAAAATAGAAAAAAAAAATAAATAAGATTGTTTTTTCTGTAATCAATGATCTGCACTTCTTTCTTTTTTTTCTCTTCATTCGGTCGGATCCGAACCAAGTTTTCTGCCATAACATGGCAGATGAAGTCAAGTCTCCACTTCTTTCTTTTTCTTTCTTTCTTTTCCGTCACAGTGGTGTTACTAGCTATGGGGGTCTTGTTTTTCGAGTCAAGTGCTTCATGATCATATGTTTTCTTGAATTGTTGGCAGAGGACTTGGTTTCAGGCTGCCTTCCAATACAATCTCGGAGTCCCGCCGTCGTTGGATTTGAATTGTTGAATCAGCCCAAGGCTCGACTGTCGTCGCTGGGGAGTCGAATGAATGCCATCACAGCCGAGTTCTTTTTCTTTTACTTTTATTATTTTTTTTTGTTTTATTTTATTATTATATTATATGAGGATAAAATAGGGTGTTTGTGGGATTGATTTAGTAAAAATTATTATATTTTAAGATTTTTTAGAATATTTTTATTAATTGTGATCAATTAATAATAATTTGATTGTTTAATAAAAATTAATATATTTTTGTTAAAGGAATTACACATTTAGTGTGTCTATATCAACAAGTTAAGTATGAGGGTAATTTAGGCATTCATTATCATTATGTAATTAGGGAACTGTATAATTGGTACCCTATATAGGGACCCTTGATTAATGAGAACCCTAATCTTCCTCCGCCTCTCTTTTTCTCTCGTACCTTTTCTGCTTTATTCTTGCAGTTTTCTGCTTCTACTTTTACACGTTATCAGCACGAGATTGCTCTTGAGTTTTTAAAGGTACGATCGGACAAATCAAATTGTTTTACAAGGTACCTTTAATCCTTATTAATTATTTGAAAATTATATATTCTGAGCGTGTTGCGTGTTGAATTCTGAAGAATTCTGATTTGATATGTTGTTGAACTCTGATTTGATATTAATTTATGAATTCTGATTCTGTTGATATAATATTAATTTTTGAATTATGCCTCTGGATCAAATTGTTTTATAAGGTACCTTTAATCCTTATTAATTATTTGAAAATTATATATTCTGAGCGTGTTGAATTCTGAAGAATTCTGATTTGATATGTTGTTGAATTCTGATTTGATATTAATTTATGAGTTCTGCTTCTGCTTGTTCTGTATTAATTAAACTGTATTGCGGCGTAATTGTTCTTATGTTGATTGGCTGTTCTGGCGTAATTGTTAAAGTTGATTGGCTGCTCCGGGTCAATTGGTTTTTATGCACAGCCTTTTCACCATTGCACTGCTTGTATTTCTTGTGCAACTTTTACTCTTAATATATATTTGTTTACCTTTTTTCACTTAATGATGAAAAAAGGCATAACAGGAGCTGGCCAGTTTCGAACCTGGGTTGTAGAAATTTCGTTTAATTACTGTGACCACTCTGCTGCTCTTATTACTTTACAATATTTGAAACTGTTTTAGTTTTTAATAACTGTTTTAAGAAATGCACCACATTGCGATATTACTTATTTGTTAATATTCTCTAGAGGATTATTTAATAATCTTCGTATGCGTATTCTCGTGATAATGGAAATTCATGAGTAATACAAAATAATATAAACTTGTCATGTGATAAAAGTAATTTCACAAAGTATCGAAAAACGTGATATGTAGCCTACGATCCTATAATCTAATTCATATTCTTGAAAAATAAGAATTGTAAATATTACAATTACGTAATTCATATATCTCCAATCTTGTTTTATTACAGATGGTTGAACCCACCCGTCCCAAATTTGAAATATTGGACTCAAAAGGAATTGAGTACCATCGTTGGGTTTCAGATGTGGAAACTACTTTCATGGGAAATGATTTCACATCCACGATCATACCATCCATCGGTCCAACAGACAAAGAACCGTCTGATAAAATTAAAGCCAATGCCCTAATGTTTTAGCGGCGTCATATTGACCCAAGCTTACGCTGGGAGTACTTTCAGTTGAAGACACCCAAAGAACTGTGGGATGCCCTCAAGGGACGTTTTGGAAACATACATGATTCTTTGCTTCCAAAACTGACCGTTCAGTGGAATGAAATCCGCTTACTTGACTATAAGAGGGTCAATGACTTCAACAAGGACATGTTGCGCTTAAAAGAACATCTTACCTTCTATGGAAAGCAAATCACAGAAGATAATATGATACAAAAAACTCTATCCACTTTTCCTACTTCAGCACTTATACTAGCGAACCAGTATAGGCTCGAGTATGATAATAAAAGAATTACAACTTTCAATAAGTTGATTAATATGATGCAAGTAGCTGAGAGGCATGATCAGGTTCTCTTGAACAATAATACTAGACCTGCCGAGACAAAGAAAATCCCCGAAATTAATTATGGTCAAACGAATAGTGTAAAGAACCCCAAATCAAAGGGGACTGGACGTGTTAATCCCCTTAAAAGTGGTAATTATGCACCACGAGGCAGGGACCATGGGGGCCGCAGTAGAGGCCGTGGTAGGGGCCGTGGAGGCTCTCCCCATGTATGGCGCAAAGATGGTGGTAGCGCCCCAAGTGGCCATGGTAATATTGGGCCCGGTGGTTATCAAAACAAGGTACCCCACGAGAACCCCTCAAAGAAACGAGAGAGAGTCGGGAATGAACCTTGCTATAGATGTGGTGACACTGGGCATTGGTACCAAAACTGTCGCGCTAGTGATGAGGTGGCAGCCATCTACAAGAAACTTAGAGAGTCTAAAGAACAAGAGACTCACTATGTGGAAAATGGAGATCATGATGCTGATGTCAACCTCACGATTGCGGACTTCAATGGCAATAAGAACCTTGCTCAGTCACATGATGTTCCCGATTTTGAGTGATCTACTTTATCTATTTACTTATTTTTCAAGATATTTGTGAAGGCATGATTGCCTCATTCTATTGAGAATATGGAGTTTGGTATTTTTTGAATTAGATTTACTTTGGACAAGACATTTACTTGATTGGATTATTAATAATTTCGAATCTCATTCTAAAGTATTGAATGTATTCGACTTTATTACAAAACTATGTGCTTGGTTCAAATATAGTAATAAGATGTGCAAAAATACATCTTACGCATAGAGCTACATATTCGAATGAGAAGTATATCATTCTAGATCGTCCACAACACTCCAATGAATTAGAGAAATTCCTCTAACTCTTCCCATGATACTATCACCACTTAGAGTGCTCAGCTGATAGTGGGACTATTCACACAATTTTAAGGAATAGACAATTATTTGTTGAATTAATTCCTTATAGCTCATCTGTGACTACGATGATTGGGACATCCCAACTAATCAAAGGGCGAGGAACTGCCAAGTTCTTGATGCCTAATGGCACAATGATAACAGTCACAGAAGCTCTATATGCACCTAGAGCAAATCGGACCTTGTTGAGTTCTAAAGATATCCGTGCTAACGGCTATCACTTGGAAACTCACTGTGAGAATGGAAATGAATATATATATATATATATATATATATATATATATATATATATATATATATATTACCTCTAATGAATGTGGAAGAAAACACATCTTAGAGAAACTAGTGAGTCAATCTAGTGGGTTATACCTCACTACTATACGCATTATTAAATCTTATGCCGTCACCAATAATGAACTATGTGACACTGACTCATACAGGTTTTGGCATGACCGTCTTGGATATCCTGGTCGTGACATGATGATCCGTATTTTGAAAAACTCACACGGACATCCTTTTTTTCGAGTGACTCATAGAGTGGGATATAAACGCGATGCACTGCCTAATCGGTACTATTGCTGCCCAAGTGCAGCTAATAACTTCTGAAGCACAAGATGCATTAACTACATCTTACTCTGACTCAATATCTATCTCAAAGGCAAATCACTCGTTTTGCAAAACCTGCCCTTTAGCAAAAACAGGATCGAGACCTTCCTATGCTATAGGTACAAAGCAAAACATTCAATTATTACAAAGAATCCAAGGTGATACATATGGACATAACCATTTAAAATGCGGATAATTCAAGTATTTTATAATTTTGGTCGATGCTTGGCCACGTATTGTCCATAAAAATATTGCATTTGCAAAACTTCTAGCACATTTAATATGATTGAGGACTCACCACCCTTATAAAGCACCCAAACTTATAATGCTAGAGAGTTTACATCAAAAGTACTTGATGTCTATTGCATTTTAATAAAGATCGATGTACTGAATCTTGTACCCTAATGTGCATATATAATAAGGTATCAAAGAATACACCATCAAAAGGAATATAGATGGTGACTAAGACAATATTTATGCGCACTCATTTGTCTTTGCACAGGGTTCTGCAATATTGCACGCAACTCTTACTTATTCGTTTATGAACCCCTACTAACCAAATATTTGCGTACCAATTGATAAATGAATATAAGCCTGATAATTCACATATACGCATATTTGATTAAGCGGTATATGTGCCTATTGCGCCCCCACAGCGCATTTATATGGGTTTCTAAAGACGATTAAGTATTTATGTTGGATATGAGTCTCCAACAATCACCCGCTATTTGAAACCTTTGACAGACGATCTCTTTATTGCTAAATTAGCAAATTTGTCACTCTAGTGAGACAGTCTTCCCGTCGTTAGGGGGAGATAAGAAAAAGTATTTTCTAATGGAACAACAAGAATAGTTTCATACTATGTCTCATTATGATCCCCGCATTTCACAATGTAACGTGAAAGAAAAGTAAAGTGAATAATTGATCTTCAATGTGTAGAAGACTCAATTTCTAAAGTGACGAGATCATATATATACAAGCTGCAAATGTGTCTGCAAGGTTAAAAGTCCCTGTGAAGGGCACAATGTCACAAATTAAGACATTGCAACTATACTTAGTGGAGGTATGGTCGAGGTCGTGACTCCCAAAAGGAACAGGGGGAGGTCACTTGGTTCGATCAATACTCGCCCAAGGAATAAGAGGGCATGTATGGCACAACTTTAAATGATCATCAATGAAGATAATGACTCTCATGAGATTATCTCTGATTATACTTAATTGATCATCAATGAAAGTAATGACACTCATGAGATTATCTCTGATTATACTTATGTCCATGAATCATTAATGGAGGACGCTCCGAAGTTTAATATGATTCCAGAGAATAAAGAAATCTCAATGTACAATGAGAGTTTATATAAGTTGATAGAAAGACTTTTCATATACATTGATGATATATACATTGTTGCTCAAAGAATCATAAAGTACAATAGTATCGAACCACGCTCTATTGAAATATCAATATAGAACAAATTGACCTAAATGTAAAGAATCAGTTCAGGTAGAACTAAATTCACTGACAATAAGGTAGGTATTTGGTTTGGTAGTGCTAACCTCACCAAGTGTAAAGACTATAGGACATAAACAAAGTTTTGTCAGAAAGCGTAATGAGAAAAATAAAGTCATGAGATGCAAATCTATACTTGAAGGACAAAGTTTCTCAAAACGCCCTGGAATTGACTATGGGGATATGTACTCCCCCATAATAAATGAGAATGCAGCTTATACCTGTGGCTACATCATATCTCTATGGGGATCATGATTTAGAGATATATACGAAAGTGCTTGTTGGCCTTTCATTACCAAGGCAAGTGACTCTAAACCACGGAGTTCATTTTCAAATTAAATTGAAAAACTCACTTTATGGATTAAAATAATCCAGGCGGATGTGGTATAACCGTCTAAGTGACTACTTGATTGGGAAAAGGTAATCTATGTCCTTGCGTATTTATAAAGAAAATAGATTTCAAATTTGCGATATAATTGTATATGTCGATGAAAGGAACATAACATCCACTCTTAATGAAATAAGAGATATCGCTAGTTATTTGAAATTCTTAATTTGAGATAATGCATCATGGGAAAACTCGGTCATGTTAAGACTTTAAACTAAAACCGAGTTTGTGGAATACTAAATTCTACAGTTTGCATATATCCAAAAGTTGATCAGGCAATTAAATATGGATAAGTGCAATATGCTAGCACTCCTATGATTGGTCAAAATGAAAATATAAGGAAATGTCAATTTCGTCAATGGAATGACGAAGAACTGGTGGGAGCTGAAATTCTCTACCTACGTACAATATGCGCATTATTGTACCATTACTAATACACTTGACCAAATATTACTTTCTCAAAATTGTTATCTTGATTTAACTCAAGAAAGCGCAATGTCACTGGAATGGAATCAAAATGTAATTTGATACCTAAAAGAAACCATTGACGCGAGTTTATTTTTCTCATTCATAAATATAATTGAGACTGCAGATGATCTTGTAATCCCTATACAAAATGTTGAGTTTACTTCCTACTACGAAACACCAAATAGTATCGTTGATGTTGGTTACTCATTTGATCCATGTACAGAGATCATTATCATACATATAGTAATTTGTGAGTATCTACGATAAATGTTATGATCATAGTGGTTTGTAATATCAACACAACTCTTTTACAACCAACAATTATGAACTTTCTCAAGAATCAAATAAATTGAGTAAGTGAATACTTTCAAAGTTCTCTTGATCAATGTACATATCAGAGAAGGGTGTAAACTGTGTTAAAGGAATTACACATTTATTGTGTCTATATCAACAAATTAAGTATGAGGATAAGATATTCATTATCATTATGTAATTAGGGAACTGTATAATTGGTACCCTAAAGGGACTTGATTAATGAGAACCCTAATCTTCCTCCGCCTCCCTTTTTCTCTCGTATCTTTTCTGCTTTATTCTTACAGTTTTCTGCTTCTACTTTTACAATTTTAAAATTTTTTAGAATATTTTTATCGATTGTGATCGATTAATAATAACTTGAGCTTCATATTCACGCCCCAATAATAAATCAAATCTTTGTTTTTATTTCTCCAACCAAACACACAATCATCGACGATTTGCAATCCTCCTCCTCCAAAGCGATTCACATCAAGGAAGTATTATCGGGCCGATGGAGCTTTCAAACTCGACCCAGAACCACGAAGCCCAGCCCACCAAACAGATTTTCATCTTATCAGGCCAGAGCAACATGGCGGGCCGTGGCGGCGTCGACAGGCACAAGCGCTGGGACGGCGTCGTCCAGCCGGAATCCTCCCCCGACAGCCACAGTGTCTTCCGGCTCAACGCGCATCTCGTCTGGGAGGTGGCGCGTGAGCCTCTCCACCACGACATCGACACCAAGAAGACGTGCGGCGTGGGGCCCGGGATGTCGTTCTCCAACGCGGTGAAGGAGCGTGTGGGGGTGATCGGGCTCGTGCCGTGCGCCGTCGGCGGGACCGCGATCAAGGAGTGGGCGCGTGGAGCGCACTTGTACGAGAACATGGTGAGGCGCGCCAAAACAGCGGTGGCGCACGGCGAAATCAAGGCGATGCTGTGGTACCAAGGGGAGAGCGATGCGATGTCGCAGCAGGCTGTGGATTCGTACAAGGAGAATGTCGAAACCCTAATTCACAATGTGCGTGCAGATCTGAATTTGCCATCTCTTCCCGTTATTCAGGTCCTCAAAATATCTTCTTTAATCTATCATTGAGTGCTCAGATTTATTTGATTATTAACCGAATCGAATCCAAATAACTTTAGTCGAATCTTGGAGAAGAATTTATAATGAAATTTACCGTCTAACGGGAAAAACCTAATTCCAGCTCATGCCATGCCAGGTTGCAATAGCATCTGGGGATGAAAGATATGTTGAGAAGATAAGGGAAATACAAAAGGAAATTGATCTCCCAAATGTTGTGACTGTGGATGCCAAAGGATTGCAGCTCAAAGAAGATAATCTTCATCTGACTACAGAAGCCCAGGTTCAGTTAGGCCATATGTTGGCAGACGCCTATCTCACCCATTTTCTCGGCTAAGTGGATAAGGCCCATATTTAATTGGACCATAAATGGGCTTTCGCATTTGTAATACAGTGTGCTTGCTTTTTGTAAGTGAAGTTTTTTGATGTATAATTTTAACAATGCACACCATTCCTTATTTAATGGGGTACATTTATAACTATTACATTAATTTTAATTTTTTTATATTAAAAAATCTATGATTATAAATGTAGGAGGAGTAGAGGCATGGTACCCTTAAAGGCTTTTCCTTATTTATTGCATTTTCATCAAATCAATAAACGGTTTTATGTGTATTTTGATGAGAATTAATAAACGATTAAAAAGAAAAACGACAACAACCAAGAAAACTAAGGTAACGCTTGGAAATGGAAATTTTTTGTTTGCCTCGGTCAGAGAAAAAAAAAAGATACCCAACAAGTGATTGTTTATCATTCTTATTATATTTCTTACTAACTAAGAATACAACTATTTTTTATCCCAAAATTTTTCCCTAATAAATTTCTTTTTTTATTTTCTTTCACACTCCCCTCTCTGAGATCCGATGACCTTCTCCAACCCAAAAACTCCGGCCAAATTTTCACTGTAGCCATGTTTTTCCCAGACCTGAACAATCACGACGATAAATCATCCCGAGTCCCCGACTCGACTGCAACAAACCCTATTCAAAAGTACCAAAATGCAGCACCATCGCATACCCATCGCCGAGCCAATCACCACCCAGCGACCCCCACGCAGCCTGAACGCTGCCGTCTTGCCAGTTCTTCGCCAGCCGCCGATTGATCGAAGGAGTAAGTGCTGGCCAATCCCAATTTTTGGAGAAGAAAATTGCCATCGCCCCGCGTCGTGCCAGTGTTTTGCCGATCTTGAATTTCCAGTTTCGAAGGAGGCAGGGAGGAATTACCATACCTGGCCCTGATATATGGCCCGATCTGAATCGCCATCCGACAACCCCCACGTTGAACAATCTGGATCGTCACCCAACAACCAATCTAACAACCACAGGACGAATCGCCACCAAGCGGCCCCACGCAAACCAGTCGAGTCGCGTCACCTGCAATCGCCGCTGCCCGTTTCGCCCAGCCCCACCATACCTGGTCCAGTCGAAATTGAAGGCGAGGGAGATTGGCCGAATGAATTTCTGAAATTGGGGGAGGAGGTTTCGCCAGTGGGACCTAAACGCCGCTGCCCGATTTTTCCGACGCCACAGCCACTTTTCTGCTGGTGCTGCAAGCTTTGACGATTGCCAATTGCTGTTGCAAGTTTTTGGTTTTGGGAGAAAGAAAGAAAGGGGAAAACGCAATTGCTGTTGCAAGTTTCTAATTTTGGGAGAAAGAAAGAAAGGGGAAAACGTAGATAATTTTTTTTCCAAATATTTATTCACCAACAAATACTTTATATCCAATCATTATTTTTTCAAAAATTTTATCTCCCTAAAATTTTAATTTTCATTTTTTCTCGTGAAACGAACGAAAATGAAAGGAAGGATTTCCAATCGCTCCCTAAAATTTTAATATAAGTTGATAAAATCCAAAAAAGAATAAACGAATTAAAACCATAAACGAAAAACAACTTAATATTTTTGATGAAAATCAATCAACGATGAAACCAAAAAACAAGAATTTTAATATAAGTTGGAAAAAGAAAATAGAATAAACGAAGAACAACCTAGAAAACAAAATATTTAATATAGGTTGATAAAATTCAAAATAGAAAAAAAAAAAAAGAACAACAACCGAGTATTTTTTATGGAAATCAGGTGAAACCAAAAAAACAAGAATTTTAACATAAGTTGATAAAAACCAAACAAACAAAAAAAGAATAAACGAAGAAAAACCTAGAAAATAATTTTTTTAATCAAGTTGGCATTTTATCAAAATAGTAAATTTAGGTATTTTATGAATAAAAATAATACAAACAATAATAGATGCAAAGTGTACATTTTTTTTAACCGGTAAAAAGACAACAAGACGTAGTTCTATTTATAACAATATTTCAAAGAATAAATAATAACTCATACAACAACCAATAAAACACAATATTTTATCAAGAATATTTACATGAAAAATAACTGAAACAACAATTGGATAACCAAAATCAGCCCAAATTAACTATATACTCCAAAATAGCCCAAATTAACTATATAACCCTTTTATTATTTATTTTTAAAATCAATGGGGTTTTTTAATAAATTATTATTAGAAATAGAATTGTAATGAAACAACGATATATTATTTACACTAAGAAATTTATAGCTATGATTTGTATTGATATATTTCATAAAGATTTTAAAACTTCTTTCTATGGCCCTGTTTGGTAAATAGAGGATTGAGATAAAATTAGAGGATTTGACTCGATTCAGAGGATTGACCAATCAAATCCTCTAATTGATATGTTTATTAAACAGATGTTACAATTAACTTTTTGTGTACAAAAAACTAATTTTGAAAATTCTACATATAGGAGCTTTTTGAGAATAGCAGTTTTAAAATTGAATTAAAATGACAATTTTCTCCTCAAATTATCAAAAAAATAATTATTAATTTACATACAAAAATTACATACAATTAAATAATAGCAATAATTATCCAAATTAAATTTAACATATTAAAACTTTACAACTCAAGAAATTTTTATAAATAATAATTTTAAATAATGATTATTTTTCTGTAAAAGTTACTTTAATTATTCAATATATTATAAATTTATGTTATTAATAAAAGCAATACTCAATAATAAATTGTGCCAATGCCCCCTTTTGGTCATTTTACATGATCAAACAGCTATTAGCTCTCAAATATTTACCAAACACTTTTATAAAAACTACTTACAATCAGCTAGTCAAATCAACTGATGCAACCAGCTATCCGCTAACAGCTAATGCAATCAGCTATCCGCTGATTGCCAAACAGGGCCTATAACTTTTTTTACATGAGGTTTGTTTTGGAGGATGTTTCACTAAATTTATGATGTGATTCTGCAAATATACACCCATTTTAATGTTATATTTTCTTTTCTTTAAAAATATTTATCTACTTGATATTTCTAGAAATATTTTTTCAAAGAATATTATATTTAAAAGGATAACTTAAATTAATATAAATTAATGAATTATAGTTATTGAGCCAAATATAAATCAATCTAACTCATAGTAAGTTATGCGACCAAAAAAATTGGTGTTTCAAAAATATGGGGTACTGACCTTAAATATAAGATCAACGACCTGAATAGTTTCAAATAACGTCACAGCGACCTGATTAGTCTCCAAGAGCCTCCTGGCGACCTGATAGATCCTTCAAGACAAAACCTAAGTCAAGGCGGTGGACGGACCCAACGTAGGCTCTCTGATGCTTAAGTCAGCGAGTGCGAGAAATATACGAGGGCTCCCAATGTAGGATAAAATCAACTTAATGTTAAAAGAATGAGGCCTGAGTCCTCTTTATATGCATAAGAGAAGTGTTCCCCAAGTTAGGACTCCCCTCTTGATGGGACCTAAATAAGGAGACCTGGATTGTGGTAGACCTGTAAAGGTTAGGATGATAAACTGACGAGATGTGGAGGGATTACCCTGCTTGGGGTATCCTGGCCAGGCCTAAATTCTCGGATGAGATTTAGAGGGATCTACTTGAATCACGAGAATTATCCTGGTCAAACCCGGATCCTCTGAAAGGGTCGACGGGAGACCAGTTTCATAGGAGGGTTGGCCTAAGGAAGGTTAGGTCGTCTGATCTTCCAGAGGGGGAACACGTGGGTCCACTTGTTATGATTACTGGCCCAATGGCCCGAGATTCGCGGATCTTGTTTCCAAGATCCCGGAAAGGGTCCCAATTAGAGAAAGTTATAAATGTCTCAGCCCCAAGGTTGAGAAAGGTATAATACTCTTCTAGTGTATTCCCTTGGTCTTCGCAAATAATAAAAGAAACACTTAGCTGACTTAAGTATCGGAGAGGTCTCCACCGGAAAACCTCCGGTTGTCCTTTCTAACGTGTTTGGTGGTGCAGGTCAGGCTGTTCTTAGGGAAGATCGGAATATTCCGAGGGAAAGTAGTCCTACTTTGGGTGTTATTTTTCTGGGCGAATCAATTGGCGCCGTCTGTGGAAAATCTAAGCTAAGACGTGAGTTTGGGTATGGCATCATATGGGCTCCGACGAAATTTGGTGGCGGAGCTAGGAGGCACGCCAAGCTCTGCCACACCGCCAGGTGCACCAGCGGAGGCAGAACCATCAGCCTCGTCTAGGATGGGCACAGTGCCACCCCCTCCTGGTGGAACCACGGAAGCCGGTAATGGATTGTTGAGAGATTCCTTCCTCACACAGTTATTTGACCTCATCGGCAAAGCGGTGGAGGTAGCGGTAAATAGAAAATTCGCAGAGCTCTCTACATCACCTCCCACAGCGGCCTAGCCGCAAGGAACGGAGCTGCCACGAGAAAATCAACGCATGGTGAGAACCCCGATCCGTAGCGAGGAGGAAAGTCTTTCCGCGACTGAAAGTGAAACATTGAGCAAAACCAATCCAGATCTCACTGAGCAAATGCAGGATTTGCAAAAGAAAGTCAACGAAGTAAAGAGGATAATGGCAGGGACAACGGTAGGGCAGGCTGAAAGGAGCACTCCAGTTACAGAGGAGGTCATGAGGGATGATCTTCTAGCTTTATACCACTCTGTGGGCTTCGAATATAATGGAACAATAGATCCATTGGACCACCTGAGCCGATTCGAGATAGCGATCACCTTACATAAATTTTTTGATGCATCCATGTGCTAGGTCTTTCCAATGATGTTCACGAAATCAGCTCAGCTCTAGTTCAGTCAACTTCCTCCCCACTCCATTAGCAATTTTGATGAATTCAGCTCTGTGTTCTTACATTAATTTACTAGCTGCAGAAAATACTTGTTTATGTTAAGAGTAACACAACCAATACAAAACCAAAAATAGAAAGAAGAACAGCAATAAGATAGCAGAAACGAGTGGGAAAAAGTGCTTAACTTTTATTCCTCAAAAATCAGTTCGGATCGGCCTTAACCGGACCCTTTTTATAGGAGCTTGACCTTGAAATACAAGCTTTCTCTCTTCTAAAGCTCTCTATGTTTCTCTCTCTAAAAATTGGGGATCCTTTTTCTCTTTCTTGGAGAGGCTATTTATAGTTTTCCATCAAAACCCTAATTAAACACATGGCACTCTCTTATTGGTCATTCCGAAAATATCTATTCTCATATCCACCGCCTTAGTGCCGACCTCAGGCATTTCCGCCAACTTAAAACCGAACTCAAATGTTTCTCAACTCGAACCTATCTGGATTCACTAATCGAATATCGCTGTTGAACCCGTTAGGACCGTCGACTCGCGGGAGACAAGGTGGCCTAGACGTCGTATCTCCTGGGAGGACCCCACCCTGATCGGTGGGATGTTTGTGCCCGGCAGCTCGGCTCCTCTAGCGTAGGGACTTTGCACACGAGGGGGATCGACGCCGAGGCGGGTGTTTGCTCGGCGCGGTGCCGAGCTCAGTAGGTCGGCGAGGCCCTAGGCGGCACTCGGCGCAGGAATTCGGCAGTCGCGTGCGGCACCAGGCGGGAACCTCAGCTCGGCATGGGGCTGAGCTCGCGATGCTCTGGGCGGCAATCAGCGCAGGAATTCGGTAGTCGCGTGCGGCACCAGGCGGGAACCTCAGCTCGGCATGGGGCCGAGCTCGCGATGCTCTTGGCGGCAATCGACGCAGGAATTCAGCAGTCGCGTGCGGCACCAGGCGGGAACCTCAGCTCGGCATGGGGCCGAGCTCGCGATGCTTTGAGCGGCACTCGGCACAGGAGTTCGGTAGTCGCGTGCGGCACCAGGCGGGAACCTCAGTTCGGCATGGGGCCGAGCTCGTGATGCTCTGGGCGGCACTCGGCATAGGAATTCGGCAGTCGCGTACGGCACCAGGCGGGAACCTCAGCTCGGCATGGGGCTGAGCTCGCGATGCTCTGGGCGGCACTCGGCGTAGGAATTCGGCAGTCGCGTGCGGCACCAGGCGGGAACCTCAGCTCGGCATGGGGCCGAGCTCGCGATGCTCTGAGCGGCACTCGGCGCAGGAATTTGGCAGATGTTGGGGAGATCGTCACCCGGGACGGAAATCAGCTCGGCATGGTGCTGAGTCTATGATGCTCTGGGCGGCACCCCGGAGCAGGAATTCAGCAGACGAGGAGGAAATTAACACCCAGGGTGAACCTCAGCTCGGCCTCGCCGGCATTAAGCCGTTCTTTCTGACCCGCAGAGTCCATCCGGCTCGGATCCACTTCCGGGAGATACCGACCATCTACAAGCCCCTGAGCGTAGACTTGAACATATGTGGTCGAGTTCGGGCTCATCATACCCTGGTCGTCCACAGAGGCCGAGCCGGCTCGTGTACTGGATCCCTTGCCCTTTCAGCCCGGACCCACCTGCAGTTTGACCATCTCGTGTCTTGTGACGGAAGCTTTTTCAGGAATCTCCGTCAGCTTTTGGTAGGCCTGTCCTTGGTACTTGTGGTCAGCCGCATGTGATGTCCTTTTTTGGACATTTATGTCACAAGATTCTCCCTCTTTCTTAATTTCACCAGCCCCTTGCATTTTTCTTTTCATTCCTTCCATTTCCACTTTGCAAATTTTCTCTCAACTTTCTTGGTTTTCCCTCTCTTTCAAAACATATCTTTCTTTGAAAGAAAATTACTTGTGCTCTAGTTTCGTAATCCCCTGTTCGGTCCACTTCACGTCATCATTTCGTTCTTCTCGAGTTCTTCTTAATTGTTTAAGGTAATTCTTTTCTTTTCCTTTGTTCTTATAGCTTCCAATGTCTTATAGCCCGGGTTACTCCCCGGATAGTTCTCGGGGGTACGAGGGGAACGGTCAGTGCGGCGACCAACCCACCTTTCCGTCAGGTTCCTACCCCGGGTCCGGACTCGACCAATATGGTTGTTTTGGGGCCGGGGAGATTTTTGGTCAAGGGAGACCCTTTGCCTTTGAACAGTTTTCAAATGAAGATTTTGGCGGTCATTTTCAGTTCGGGCATTCCCAGCCTTTCGGGCCTGGAGGCCAGTTCGGATAAGGTTGTTCTTTTGGGCCTAGGAGTGGGCCTTTCCCTGAATCGCAATGTGGTGCGGATAATTATCCCAATAGGGATACAGCCAGTGAACCGGCTCGGATGCCGAGTTTGAGTCCAGACCGAACRGGCGCCGTCTGTGAGGACTTCGGGGTTGGTCTGGCCGATATTGAGKTTCTAGACGATCTTCCTGGCCCAGGCGGGGATGAGAATCGACGAACGCTGGGGGCCAAGAGATCCTCGAAATCTAAGGCTATGGTGAGGCCGGCGTCTCCCGAGACCCTTGCCTTTTGGTCGGATCAGCCGGGTGAACGTACCCCGGTTGGTCATTGGAAGAGGCCGTCTCCCCAAGAGTGGGACGACAAGATGCTCAAGATAGCCGCGGAACAAAGTATATTGGTTGACAATAATCTGGTTGTATATAGGGATGAGTGCAGGGTGCCGGGGTCGGTTCATTTCTTCCTTC
>BMAC01000270.1:118227-140690 GCA_014905375.1 Phtheirospermum japonicum | reverse complement strand
GGTGGCGGGGGCTGGTTATTGACTCTTCGCTCCTGTCTGGCTTGATGATTTTTTGAGAATGGTAGTAGGTTCCGATCATCACAGACTTTGATCAGCGCACGAACCAAATCGTGGCACTCCTCTGTATTGTTCCCAATTGATCCATGATACCTACAGAATCTTTTCTTGTCCAGCAGGGAGGGATCTTTTTTGATTGGCCGAGCTTGGGGGAGAATATCCAGGTCTTTGATCATTTCAAAAATTGTGGCCGCTGCTACCGAGTAGACCTCATTATACTCTGCTAGGAGGTCTGTGTGTTTGTCTTGCAGGAGCTTTTTGGGCATGATTATTGAGAGTTTGTATTTTTGTCGACTTGACGAGCTGGTTTGTGATGCTGTGGGAAGGAGATTATTGGCGCTGACATGTTCTGTTCGGCTGCGATTTGTGACGCGGCCAGAGCGAGGAATTCTTGGAAGGTTTGCGGGTCTTGCTGGTTGTTTACCCATTTGAAGAAGGAATTGTCTGACAACCCGTTTTGAGCCAGGATGAGCAAGGCTTCGTCGCCGCACGGCTGGGATTCTGAAACTTGCTTTGTGAATTTAGCGATGTAGCTTTTCAGTGATTCGTTTGGTTGCTGTACTATGTTGGCAATAGCTCTCTTGGGTGCAACAGTGGTCTTAGAGACCATAAAGTGTCCACGGAATGAGGACCTCAGCTGTGGCCACGAACAGATTGAGTGGCGTGGGAGTGATCGGTACCATCTTAGGGGGACTTCATCTAACGTCATGGAGAACATCCTACATCGGTAGGTATCAGACGCGCCAAGCATGTCCATGTAGTTCTGATAGTGGCTCAAGTGTGAATTGGGGTCACTGCTTCCTTTGTACAGGGTAATTGGGGGGATTTTCAGCTTTCCTTCCAGCGGTTCAGAGAGAATTTGAATAGATAGGGGGGACTCGTCATCACATACGGGGCTGACCGCCATTGGTTGCGAGATCGGGTATGTGGGTTGGACCAAGGGGGTGGTTTTCTTGGCTTCCAGCTCGGCAATCCTTTGCTTCAGAAATTTCAACTCCGCCAACTCATCATTTGGCTTGCCTGGGATGCTGACGGCCATACTTTTGCTATTGGCCGACCTCACTGGGAGATCCTCTCGTGCTTTGCTGGTTGTCTTTCCGAGCCGGGCAAAGACATTTTGAGGGGAAGAGAACGTGAGGCGACATGCAATGGGAGGTCTATCGAGCCTGCTCTTGGCATTCGGCTCAGCCTCTTCCTCCAGCCTTCTTTTTCCATTTTTCTTTGTTGCCTCCCGGGTCGGATCTGATTCTCCTTGACCTTCCCGAAGGTCAACATTCTTAGGGTTGCCAACCAGAGCTTCAGGTGTTAGGATTGACTTTGCTGCTTTCTTAATCATTTCCTCAAATTCTTTAGCAAAAGCAGGGTGCTGCATGAACGATCTGAACTGTTCTGGGTCGAGCTCGTTCGGGCCCGATTGGACAGTCCTTTCTTGGCGCTCCTTACCAGGATTTCTCCTTGAACTCTCTGAAGGATCCATGCTGAAAAGTAGGATGAGCAGAGATTTCTCTTTTTTCTCTTTTTTTTTTTACCAAACTCAAACACAACGAAGAGCTGAAGTTCAGCTCCTCAGAAAAAATGAAGAATCGYGRAGAAGACAGAYAATKAAYTTKGAAGAGCTGACTGAGCAAGTGGGACTGCAGATCACAAGAGACCTTCTTCTAGCGCCATTTTGTTTATGTTAAGAGTAACACAACCAATACAAAACAAAAAATAGAAAGAAGAACAGTAATAATATAGCAGAAACGAGTGGAAAAAAGTGCTTAACTTTTATTCCTCAAAAATCAGTTCGGATCGGCCTTAACCGGACCCTTTTTACAGGAGCTTGACCTTGAAATACAAGCTTTCTCTCTCTAAAGCTCTCTATGTTTCTCTCTCTAAAAATTGGGGATCCTTTCTCTCTTTCTTGGAGAGGCTATTTATAGTTTTCCATCAAAACCCTAATTAAACACATGGCACTCTCTTATTGGTCATTCCGAAAATATCTATTCTCATATCCACCGCCTTAGTGCCGACCTCAGGCATTTCCAGCGACTTAAAACCGAACTCAAATGTTTCTCAACTCGAACCTATCTGGATTCACTAATCGAATATCGCTGTTGAACCCGTTAGGACCGTCGACTCGCGGGAGACAAGGTGGCCTAGACGTCGTATCTCCTGGGAGGATCCCACCCTGATCAGTGGGATGTTTGTGCCTGGCAGCTCAGCTCCTCTAGCGTAGGGATTTTGCACACGAGGGGGATCGACGCCGAGGCGGGTGTTTGCTCGGCGCGGTGCCGAGCTCAGTAGGTCGGCGAGGCCCTGGGCGGCACTCGGCGCAGGAACTCGGCAGTCGCGTGCGGCACCAGGCGGGAACCTCAGCTCGGCATGGGGCCGAGCTCGCGATGCTCTAGGCGGCAATCGGCACAGGAATTCGGCAGTCGTGTGCGGCACCACCAAGCGGGAACCTCAGCTCGGCATGGGGCTGAGCTCGCGATGCTCTGGGCGGCACTCGGCGCAGGAATTCGGCAGTCGCGTGCGGCACCAGGCGGGAACCTCAGCTCGGCATGGGGCCGAGCTCGCGATGCTCTGGGCGGCACTCGGCGCAGGAATTCGGCAGTCGCGTGCGGCACCTGGCGGGAACCTCAGCTCGGCATGGGGCCGAGCTCGCGATGCTCTGGGCGGCACTCGGCGCAGGAATTCGGCAGTCGCGTGCGGCACCTGGCGGGAACCTCAGCTCGGCATGGGGCCGAGCTCGCGATGCTCTGGGCGGCACTCGGCGCAGGAATTCGGCAGTCGCGTGCGGCACCAGGCGGGAACCTCAGCTCGGCATGGGGCCGAGCTCGCGATGCTCTGGGCGGCACTCCGGCGCAGGAATTCGGCAGATGTTGGGGAGATCGGCACCCGGGACGGAAATCAGCTCGGCATGGTGCCGAGTCTATGAGGCTCTGGGCGGCACCCCGGAGCAGGAATTCGGCAGACGAGGAGGAAATTAACACCCAGGGTGAACCTCAGCTCGGCCTCGCCGGCATTAAGCCGTTCTTTCTGACCCGCAGAGTCCATCCGGCTCGGATCCACTTCCGGGAGATACCGACCATCAACAATACCAGAAAATGCTGTTGGAATGGTTTAGTCTGAAACAGAAGGAGAATGAAATCCTAAGGGGATACATCAAACGTTTTACAGAAGTAAAGTTAGAAATTTGTCGGATTCCGAGGAGATATTGATGAATGCACTGGCGTAAGGGCTCAGGAGAGGGGAGTTCTTCTAGTCATTGGTGGTGAAACCAGCCCAGTAGTTTGGAGGACTCTTGGAAAGAGCATAGAAGTATATCCATTTAAAGGAGGCCTTGAAGCTAAAGGATGAAGGGGATAGAAAGTGGGAGCGGCCCGATAGAGAAGATAGGGTAACCACGAAAAAACCCAAGACAGATCTGGTGGGAGGACGTCCCCAATTTGAACGATATACGCCTTTGGCTGTGCCCTATACGGAAATTCTGCAGGCAATGGAATGGCACCCTGACCTTAAGTGGCCTAGAACGTATGCTCAAAAACCACGAAAGGAAAATGATCGGTTTTGTCGTTACCATAATGAGTATGGTCATGACACGGATGACTGCACCCATTTGAAGGATGAGATTGAGCGGATGGTGCAGGCAGGGCACCTCAAAGAGTTTGTGCGAGCCAAGAAGGAGGACCTCGGATCTGGTTCATACAGGACTGAACAAAACCAGACCAGGCAAAGACGAAGTAGTACCCAAGTAAGGCCAAAATCAAGAAGTGCGTGATAAAATATTGATGATCACTAGGGGCGAATGGGATGAGCATTCTAGGCGAACTCAGAACAGTTATGTCCGAGCTTCAAAGTACCTAGTTAGGAAATCACATGAAGTGGGTCAGATAACCCCGATACTGGGTCAGATAACCCCGATCCAGAGTATATGTTTCAGATCAGAGGATGAGAATGGCATTTTAGCTCCTCACATGGATGCCTTGGTCGTAATAGCCACCATCGCCAATTACAATGTGAGGTGAATATTTGTGGATACATGGAGCTCGACAGATATTCTGTTCTATGATTTTTATCGACAATTAAAACTAGATGTAGAGCTAGAGGAGGTGACGACCTCGTTGGTTGGATTTGCAGGAGGAGCCCTGAAGCCGATTGGGGCAATGAAGCTTTTAATGACGTTAGGAGAAAGCCATCTAGAGTAGCTAAAACAGTGCGATTTTTGGTAGTAGACGCACCATCCTCGTACAATGTTATGCTAGGGCGGCCGTCCCTGAGCCAATCCCAGGCGGTTATCTCAGTATACCATATGAAGTTAAAATTCCCTGCACAGGATGGCACGGGTGAAGTTAGAGGAGATCAATATGCATCTAGAAAAACATATGTTGAGTGTGTCCAGCGTAACGAAGAAGAAAGACAGAATAAAAGAGCCAGAATAGAGAGCACATTGCCAGACCTGGCGCAGCGAGAGGAGGGCTTGATGGTGGTAGAAGTGGTCCCAGGAGACGATAGTAAAATTCTAAGGGTGGGAACAACTCTAAGCCCAGAGATCGTGGTAGACCTGGTTCATTTTCTAAGAACCAACGCCAATGTTTTTGCCTGGTCTCCTCAAGATCTAGTGGGGATAGATCCAGCAGTGGTAGAACACCACCTCAACATCAGTCCTGGAGAGAAACCAGTTAAACAACGGAAGCGTAACTTTGGTCCTGATAAGGAGGTGATCACCGAGGCCGAAGTAGAAAAATTGTTGAACGCCAAGCATATTCAAGAAATACAATTTCCGGAGTGGCTTTCTAATGCAGTGTTGGTCCCCAAAACTCAGGAGGATTGGTGAATGTGTATAGATTTTAGGGACCTCAATCGCGCCTGCCCTAAGGACCACTACCCGTTGCCAAGGATAGACCAGTTGGTTGATTCCACATCTGGTTGTGAATTGCTAAGCATGATGGATGCCTCTCAAGGGTATCATCAGATCAGGCTAGCCAAGGAGTATTGGAAACGGGTTAGTTTTATAACCCCAAAGGGGACCTATTGTTATGTGGTCATGCCATTTGGGCTCAAGAATGCAGGTGCCACATATCAACGATTGGTAGATAAAATGTTTAAACCCAGTTGGGACGAAAAATGGATGTCTACGTTGATGACATGTTGGTCAAGAGTGCGAAGGCAGCCTCGCACGTGGATGATCTAAAGGAAACTCTTGATACCTTGAGAAAATACAGAATGAAGCTCAATCCCAAGAAGTGCGCGTTCGGGGTGAGAGTTGGAAAATTCTTGGGATATATGGTTACAAAAAAGGGGATAGAGTCCAACCCAGAGAAAATTAAGGCCATCATGGACATGCATCCCCCGAGAAATGTTAAGGAAATGCAGTGCTTGGCTGGATGAATTAATGCTCTGAGCAGGTTCTTCTCGTGCTCATCTGAGAAAAGTCTACCATTCTTCCAGGCCTTGCGGAAGAAAGCTCGGCTTCAGTGGAATGAAGAGTGTCAGGAAGCATTTCAGAAACTGAAAGAGCGCTTGGCTAGTATGTCGCTGCTCACCAAGCCAGTTCAAGGGGAACCTCTGATCTTGTACTTGTCTGTCAGGCAGTAAGCGGTGAGCACGATCTTGCTTAGAGAAGAAGGCAAAGTGCAGTGGCCGGTATATTATTGGAGCGAGGTACTACAAGATGCTGAGCTCCGATATGTGGAGGTAGAGAGGGCCATGCAAGCTCTGGTCGGGACGGCACGTAAGCTACACCTGTATTTTCTTTTATACGGCATAGTGGTGTGGACTAACTTACCCCTAAAAGCCATCATGGATAAACTAGAAACCTCGGGACGTCTGGTAAAATGGATAATTGAGCTTAGTGAATTTGATGTTACTTTTGAAACAAGGACAGCCATCAAAGCTCAGGCGTTGGCTGACTTCATGCAAGAAATGACCAGCTCTCCAGAGGGTAAAAAAGAATGGACAATTTATACAGATGGCTCGATTGGAAGCCTGGGCTGTGGTGCGGGCATCGTACTGACAGACCCGACGGGTGTAAACATTGAATATGCAGTTCAGATGAACTATCACTTATCTAATAAAGCAGCGGAATATGAAGCTTTGTTGAGAGAGATTCAGATGGCAAAATAATTAGGGGCAGAACTAGTATGCGTGTGAGTAGATTCAAAACATGTATGTAGGTAGATAAATGGAGAATTTGAGACCAGAGAGGAGCATATGCAGAGATATCTATCCCAACTCCGAGAAATGGCCAACGACATGAAGGCTTTGACTGTCCTCAAAATCCCCAGAGAGGAAAATGGCCGAGCAGATTACTTGGCCAAAATAGCCAGTTCAGCAGTAGATTACCAGGAGAGAATGATCACCCTATTAATGGCATACCAAGAATTTGGGGAAGAGAATATATACTCAGTAATGGAGGGAGAAGGTTGGCGCTCTCCTATCAAGGCATTTTTGGATAAGGCAGCTGCCAAATGACAAGAAGGAAGCAGTAAAAGTGAGGATCAGGTCGTCCCATTTCTGCCTAGTAAAAGGAGATTTATTTTGAAGGGGATTCAAGCAACCTCTCTTGCGATGTCTGAGCCCGAAAGAAGGTGCCCATATCCTCAAGGAAATCTATGAAGGATGTTGTGGCAATTACATGGGTGCCAGAGCTTTATCTAGAAAGACCTTGAGAGCAGGATACTTCTGGCCACAGTTAAGGAAGGAAGCAGAGGATTTTGTTCGGACATGTGATAAGTGTTTAAAGAACTCACCCTTAATACATAAACCTGTTGAAGAATTCATGACAATGAGCTCCCCTTGCCCATTCACAAAATGGGGAATTGACCTAGTAGGACCATTCCCTACAGCCCCGGCCCAAAAGAAAATTTTTATTGTGGCCATTGATTATTTTAGTAAATGGGTGGAAGCGGAAGCCTTAGCAAAAATCACAGAAGATGCGGTGATGGGCTTTTGTGGAAAAACATAGTATGTCGGTTTGGAATCCCAAGGATTTTGGTGTCAGATAATGGCACCCAATGGGAGCTCGGATTCGAGCCTGGTGTACTGAAATGAAGATAAATCAACATTTCACATCTATTTACCATCCTCAAGCCAATGTCCAGGTCGAGGTGACTAATCGAATTTTAGTTCAGTGAAACCGAGCAAGATTAGAAAAGTCAAGTGGGAAATGGGTAGAAGAGCTCAGTTCAATCTTGTGGGCACATCGGACTAATCCTAAGGAGAGCACCGGAGAAACACCATTCAGCTTGGTATATGGCATGGATGTTGTAGTCCCCGCGGAGATCAGTATGGAATCCCATTGAGTGCAGAACTTTAATGAAGAGCAAAATGACCTGTTGATATGTGATGCCCTGGATCTGGTAGAGGAAAAGAGGGAGAGGGCTGCCGTGAGAATGGAACACATTAGGGGACGAGTCAAGGTAGCCTATGATAAATCTGTAATCAAGAGGCATTTCCAAGTAGGAGACCTGGTGCTTAACAGAAATGATTTAAAGCAAGTGAAAGGAAAGTTAGATGCTACATGGCAAGGACCTTACAAGGTCATAAAAATCTTAAAGGGAGGAGCTTATGAATTGGAGCAATCAGATGGGATTAAGCTACTACGAGCTTGGAGCATATCAAATTTATGGAAATATTATGTATAACGAGGATAAAATTTTATGATAGTTCTGATTTGCAATTCCTTGTTTTTTACAGGTTTTTTAAAGCCAGGATTGGCTAAGGGCGGATGCCCATAAAATTCCTGACCTGATTGTCAGTTTAAATTTTAAATCCAGGATTGGCTAATGGCAGATGCCCATAAAATTCCTGACCTGATTGTCAGTTTAAATTTTAAAGCCAAGATTGGCTAAGGGCGGATGCCCATAAAATTCCTGACCTGATTGTCAATTTAAATTTTAAAGCCAGGATTGGCTAAGGGAGGATTCCCATAAAGTTCCTGGCCTGATTGTCAGTCTCAAACTTTAACGCCAGGATTGGCTAAGGGCGAGTACCCACAAAATATTTGACTTTGTTGTCTGTTTAAAATCCTAAAGTTAGGATTGGCTAAAAGACGAATGCCCCGAGATTTCATGATCTACAGTACAACCAGGATTAGCTTAAAGAAGGATGACCTATTTTCCTGACCTGCTTGTCAGTTATATTAAGACGAGATTAGTTAAAGGAGAATGCCCTTGAAGTATATTGATCTGATTGCCAGGGTAGTTAAGTCAAAATTAGTTAAGGGCAGATGCCCTCAGAACTTTCGACTTTATGAAAAATCTGAAACCAAGGTTAGCTAATGGCAAAAGCCCCAATTAAGTTCCCATTTCATCAAGGAGGTTACACATAGCACAAAGTGGTAAAGTCCAGAAAACGGAAGCTTTGAAAAACAACTTGCTGAAAAGAAACATCTGAAAAACAGTATTGAGGATATGACGAAAATTTCATTAAATTTGGATACAAGTGTGAAAGATAACTGAAATAAGAAAAACATCAAGCATCTGGATAAAAATTCCTTTTCTAGTCAATAGCCAGAGCTTGACGAACACGCCATAGCTCACGCTCAGTCACGTGAAGGTGTTGGCGATATCTGGTTGCTTGCGTAGTAATGAAAGGAACATCGCCGGCGGCGGAGATCATTCAATGCACAGAATCTTCCAGATCATCTCTCTCCTCTCGCAATTGGCGGTTTAGTTTGCGGAGTTCAGCCCACTCGCGTTTGTAATGGCGTTTTTTCTTTCTTTTCCTGTCCAGAAGATGCTGCGATTGGAGAAGTTTTTCATGCAGTTGAAGATTCTTATCGACAAGATGAATATTTTCATTGAAAATAGCAAGAATTTTCTTCATCAGTGTATCAATTTCATAAGTGGAAGAAGCCATGGTGCGGTCTTAAGAGTATACATAATGAAATATGCAGGAGATATATATAAGGAGAACAATTCATAAATTAATACTAGGGTTTCCTTAATTCACGGAAACCCTAAAAATTACAAAATCAATTATTCAGAAGCGACAAAATTATCCAAAAATACAGGCTAAATTAATCAGCAATTACAAAAGAGGGGAAAGCAGAGCAGGCAAAAGACAAAGCAGGCTAGCTAAATCCTATATCTAGCTCTCAGCATCCAGCTCAATTGCAAGCTGGTTCACGGCCTCTTCCTCCGGCAGGGCTCCGGGGGACTTCCCACCAGGTAGTTCGCCCAGACCGGCGAAGGTGGGAGAGGGAGTAGATGCAGGGAGAGCGAGGGTAATAGCTTGATCTGGCCGAACTTTCTCTGGAACTTGGGCATTGAAAGCGGTGATGACATGCTCGTCGAACTCGTGCGCCTCAAGCTTGTGCAAGCGGTCCTGCTCAGGCACATGAGTGAATGTAATGGGCTCAGGAGGCTATTTGAGGGGCTCATCGTTGTCGAAGGGGAGGCCAGGATGATCTTGAGCCCATTTCGCCTGGGCATTTAAGCAAAAATAATAATATGTCATGGCCTCCAGAACAAGCAGCTTGTAAAGCTCCTCAGAACCAAGGAAGGCCTGGCGTGTTGCCTCTCTAGTATGCTGTATTAGACCCAGCCCCCTTTCGGAATTAAGAAACTCCATTTCCCACTCCCCCCAAGCCTTGGCCAGAGCTTCATCTGCCAGGCTTCTAGCCTTTTCCAGGGCCTCATCCCTCACCTCGGTGCGAGCCACGGCGAGAACTTTCTCCTCAGCCTTCTTCATCTCTACCACTTTGTCCTTGAGCTGCTTTATCTCAAATCCCCTCTCCTTGGCCAACTCCAATAGCTTCTTATGCTTCTCTTGCAGCCTTTTATGCTCCTTGGCCAGGTCTACATTCATCAGGGCTCCCTTGGCCCTGGCCACTAGCCATTTTAGTCGCCACCTAATCATGACATAAGAGTTTTAAAAAATGGAGTACAAAGGAAGGAAGAGAGACAAGTAAAAGAAAGTTACCTTGGTCTCGTCTTGGCACAGCGATTCAATGAGTTCAGAATCTAACCACTTCGCCAAAGAGCGTCAGTCAGACAAAGGGCACTGCCCTTGGATGAACTGAACTGATACCGAGCTGAAGCAGCTTAGGACGGAAGTGTAGGTAAATAAGGTGGCATTGGGGTTGACCACCATATCCCCCGGGAGGGGTACTTTACCTTTTCCTGTTCGGGCCCTCTTTGCGGAGGTCCTGGTCTCCTCCTCCCCAGAGTCGGAGGGGACAGTTGTCTCCACCTCGAGGTGGAGAGGTTCTTGGGAGGCGCTTGATCCTCCCGCCACGGTAGAAGAATGCCCTGCCTCGAGATACCAGGGCCGTCCACCGCCTTGGCTTGGATTTTGTCTTGTAGGATCGATCAGGTCACCAAGAGGCTCTTGGAGACTAATCAGATCGATGTGACATTATTTGAAGCTATTCAGGTCGCTGATCTCAGATTCAATGTCAGTACCCGATATTCTTGAAGCACCAATCTTTTTGGTCGCACCAAGTGGCGCCGTCTGTGGGAAAGAGGGACAGCGAGTCCTTGAACAAAAGACGTGAAACGCAATATGAAAGGAAGAACTTTACCGCCTAAAGTCCTGGATTTTGGCTCTGGATTAAACAAGTGGAAAAAAACAGACAAAGAGAAGTATAAAGATAAATAAATGAAGGATGGGCCCACACCTCCCTTGGAGGGACCATCGGTTCAAAATCCCATCATCACACCACCACCCTCACCAGGAAACCAAAAGGAAAATAAACCTGAGGAAGAACACCAGAAGGAAACCTCGGAGATCATCAAATAGAAATTTGTTTATATAGGAACGAAGGAATGGATGGAGTTACCAAAGAATAAATCTTTCTGTACAGGGGCCGTCACTGCCCCCTTCTTGTGCGCGACTATCATTCTTTGTATCATATTTTCTGAGGAGAAAGGAAATCAGTTAAGCATGCGATAATATAAAACGAAACACGAAAAGTCAGGTCAGGAAGATTTTTTACCAATCTCGCGAGTTAGAGGACTTGTCTCTTCTCGCTCGTTAAAAAAATCTAAGATGAAGGGAAGTAAGAGTTGGGAGAGATGGGAAACATTTTCGTTAAGGGTGGAGATTTATTTTTCGCAGTCGAGGAGATCTGGCTCCCACAGACAAATGAGGTTGAGGTGAAAGCTGCTCGATGGATTTGGAAGGAAAGACCCAGTCTTTAGCGCAATGCACGAATATGAATTTCTTCCTCCAAGCTTTCTTGGAGGAAGGGATGCCACTTAAGAACTGCACGCCAGGCCTGGCGCACAGGTAGAAATAGATGGGGGGAGATCTTTTAACTTGGAAGAGCTGGTAAAAAGTCAGGGCTGTAGGTTCCAGACCAGTGTACCGCATAGCCAGGTTGTAACCGATGATAATTCGAAAGGAGCTGGTAACAAATTGGTGAATGGGGATTTTGTACAGACGGGCGATTTCTAAAATTAGGGGATTTACAGGTAGGGGCAACCCTGCTTGAAATTGATCGACAAAAAAAGTTAGATGATCGGCCGGAGCCTGGCATGCCAGAACGCCGAGGGAGGATTGACTAGGGAAGACTCCTTAGGAATCTTGTATTTATAGAGAAGTTCCTCGATGGATTTGTTGCTAAGGGTGGAAGAAACATTTGGATGGCCGGAAATGGGAGGAGGATATTCAAAGTAGGACGGTGAGGCGGGAGAAGGTGCTGTGGCAGGAGAATTGGATGAGATGTCGGAAGATGCCGTGGTGGCTGCCGTAGAAGGAGAAGAGAACGATTGAGTAGACATGGAAATGGAAAAAGGGAGGTAGAAGGAAGTACCTGGCGGTGGCGATGATCGAAAAGTGCAGAAACTCAGAGGAAGTTGGTCGTTGTTTGAGGGGAGAGAATAGCGAATTTCTTCGCTTTTGCTATGAAAGAGAATATGGAAGTGAGGAGAAGAAGTGAACCGCGGGAGGAAAGTAAAAAGGATTTTGAAAAATGAATTTTGGGGAAAAGCGGGATTTGGTGGGATCGCCGCATTTAATGCCTGTGAGAGGAACAGTACTCTAGGTGGTGAGCTGGAACTCCAATCATCGCTGAATACGAAACGTTACAGATCATCCTTAATGATTCGGCCTGATCAAGAAGCGGATTTCTTGGGATTGCTGCAGATACGAAAATTTGGAAAGGCGCGTGGAACCCTAACCGCTCTTAAAGCAGCCCTAGAAGTGTACTAATCTATACCCCAACCATTTCGGGGGGAGGAGTTGATGGGACCTGAATAAGGAGACTTGGATTGGGGTAGACATGAAAAGGTTAGGATGATAAATTGACGAGATGTGGAGGGATTACCCTGCTTAAGGTATCCTGGACTGGTCTGGCCTGACCTAAATTCTCGTATGAGATTTAGAGGGGTCAGATCTGCTCGAATCACGAGAATTATCCTGGTCGAACCCGGATCCTCTGAAAGGGTCGACGAGAGACCAGTTTCATAGGAGGGTTGGCCTAAGGAAGGTTAGGTCATCTGATCTTCCAAAGGGGGAACACGTGGGTCCACTTGTTATGATTACTTGCCCAACGGCCCGAGATTCCCGGATTTTATTTCCAAGATCCCGGAAAAGGTCCCCACTAGAGAAAGCTATAAATGTCTCAGCTCCAAGGCTGAGAAAGGTATGATACTCTTATAGTGTATTCCCTTGGTCTTCACAAATAATAAATGAAACACTTAGATGACTTAAGCATCGGAGAGGTCTCCACCGGAAAACCTCCGGTGGTCCTTTCTAACGTGTTTGGTGGTGCAGGCCAGGCTGTTCTCAAGGAAGATCGGAATATTCCGAGGGAAAGTAGTCCTCCTTTGGGTGTTATCTTTCTGGGCGAAACACCTCTCCTACTATAATACAATAAATATCATGACCGACTTAGAATTAGGATTTCTCCTATATGCTAAGTTCCCATAAATAATAAAATTCTCACTAGATTACTAGAATAGGCCTGGGCCTGTAATTCTTTCAATGATATAGTCCGCTGGGACCCCACAAAACAACCCATATCAGCCCTTTAAGGCCCAAAACTATAAAGCCCAACAGTCGATACCGAGCTACCACCCGACATCGAGCTAGTATAATAAGGCCCATACCATAAGAGCTCGCTACCCCGTATAAGAGCTCGCCACTCCCATACATCAAGTCGCTGCTCTTTAGAACTGCTCGCTCAGCTCCCAGAAAGAATGCTCCTTTCGAGAAATGAGGTCGCTTACCCAAAATTACCATAAATACTTGCATATAGCCGACGTGAATATTTGGTGTCGTATCAGCTAGTCCCCCATATTCTGGTTGATTGAGACATGAAATCAGGTAGAATCTATAAGAAGTAAAGGATACGTCGGCTGAAAATCATACACCATTTACTCGGTCTAACCCATGATTATTTAAGTATTATCATAAACCATTTCGTTTAGCTCGCCAAAACCTTCATACCATAATCCATAATAGCCCAGCTCTCAATATCGAGCTATTATAATACTATCTGTTTGACAAGAGTTCGCTAAGTCATATAATCGCTATCTTCAAAACCAGCTCGCCCACCTCCTAGAAGGATTGCACTTTCTGGAATAATAGGTCGCTTATAAATATCCATCAAGATGTACATTACCAACCTGGATGTCGAGAAACTCACACCTATATGAACCATTCATTACCGACCTGAAGTTATTCCCTTTGCACAATAACCAAATACATTGTAATCATGCGTCTTTAAGAAGTCAAAAACACGCCACCCCTAGCCATCACATCCTTATTAAGATCATTAAATGCGCTCTGATATCCTGTCGGACACATGTCACTTCCCCGTTTCCTCGTAATATATTTAATTCAGCGGGCCAAAAATGAAAGGCCCAAAATAAAAACCCTACCAACTTCCTGCCTTTCAAAAATACCTTTTGTCTTTTCAGCTTTTCACGCCGCCCAACACAAAACCCTCCTTTCATCTTCATTCTCCTTCGCTTCAACAAAAAACACAAGAAAAAACACCATTTTTCCTGCAAAAACTCCTTCCGTGAATCTTTGCAAAACATTTAGCGCATCAGCATTCATCTATCAAATCATCAGCCGTGATAATGAGTAAGTCTCTTTGATCCTCTTTATTAATGATAATTACTTGAATTGTTTCTGATTTTCTGGAAATCATTAAGCATACTGAGTTTACTTTTTGTTCTCCCCTCCCCATTGAATGGTTTATGAACACAGTTCCTATAGACTCTGAATCTAATACCCTATTCCTTTGAACCCAAACATCCCTTCCGATAATGACTCAACCGAAGTCCCCCTTAGGTGTAAGAGAAATAGGAAAAATCTCCCTGTACCTCAACCCGAATTGACTGATGAACCGGAGGGTGAAACTAGTTGGGCCGAGATTGAAGCCCAAACTAGAGCCATTGTTGAAGTTAGAGACCAAACTGAAAATGTAATAGAAAATTCTCCCTCACCACAACTTGACGCCATGGATATTCCTAAGGGCATTCCCATCCTTGAATCCAACATGCCTTCTACCTCTCAGTTCGAACATTTCCTTGAAAATCCCGTGACCATCATACCCAAGCAGCCCTTGCCAATCTACCTCCTTTGCCCCAAGACACTAGGGTAGTCACACAAAATTATTGGATGCTACCTGAACGAGAAAAAACTGAAGAGTTTGAAAAAGCTCTGAACCTCCCGGAGGCCGCTAAACTGGTTACCCCAAACAGATCCAAATCACCCTCCTACTGACCACATATTATTTTTTTGAAGAACTCCTTAAGGCATGATTAGGTTTCCACCCCATTGGTTTTTGTACATATTGCAAATAAGTATAAAGTCCCCCTTCTCCAACTGACTCCAAACTCAATTAGGTTTTTAGCAGGATATGTAATCCTCTGTACATATTACAATGTTCATCCTGACCTAGGCTTTTTCCATTTCTGTTTTCAAATTAAATACCAAAAGAATTCCTTTTACCTCTCTGCTCGCTCCGGGAAGCCACTCTTCTTGGTGAACCCAACATCTAAGGTACCTGATTGGTGAAAAAACTTTTTTCTTATTCACAACATTGACACCTGGCCATTTTACACCGAGCTGCAATTTCACACCCCAAAATAAGATGATCCCCCCACCTCAAAAAAAATTCCCTCTGCTTTATAAAAAATACTCTGGCCAGCTCGCTGAATGTAGTAAGCGCCCCTTTGACGTGGTGCAACTCACCAGGTGGGAGAGGATTCTCTCCTTTATAGGTCTTGAATCACGACCTACTAATCAGACCTTGACCAGATCAGAGTTTGGTAGGTCTTTTAGTTACAAAATCTATTTTCCTTTGCATTTATGATAGAATAAATTAATTTACCCATGTTTCCTTTGCAGAAGCCCTTATCAGCAGCTTCCTCTCATCAAGATCGGAAGGATCCACTGTCCAAGATGACCCAAACCCGGCAACAACATCAGTATTTCTAGCTCCCAGTGTGAACGTCCCTATCGTGAACGTGGACGAAGAGTTAGATCAAGCCATGACAACTAAGGATGTCCAACAAGCGACCAGTGACTTGGAGGGACGGGTATTGCCCAGGAAATAAACAGAGGGAAAAGGGAAGCCCATGAGCGAGCACCTCAAGCCCAAAAATGCCGACGTCTACGCAAGACATATGATGCCTCTACAATGAGCTCTTCAAGCCTGGAAAAGAGCTTAGCCCAATGCACCGATGTGGACCAATTCAAATCCTTGCTGACCGCTCAGGTAAATTGATATACCTTAAAACCTCATCTTTAAATATATTCTTTCCATATGACTAACTTACTCTATATTCCTTTTCACAACACAGCTCGACCCCCTAGTGGATGCTTTAACAAATCATTTCCAGACGGCCTCTACCGATGGCAAGTTACAGAAAACCTGTGACGAGCTAACAGCACAAGCGGAAAGACAACCCCAGCAATTATCTTTGACTCAAGGGGAGTTAGACGAGGCTCGTCGCCAGCTAGTAGCTCGAGAAGAAGAATTGAACATCTCTTAAAGTCAAGTGGAGACACTGAAAGATGAAGCTACCCGGCTAAGAGGTCGTTTGATGGTGCTAGAGGGTCGATTACAATGGAATCAAGAGTTGGTCTTGGTGCCGAGTTGGAGACTCCGCTTGACGACCTGGTGCCCAATTGTAATACCTCATAATCCTTGTAACTCTTGGACATTTATTTTCACTGTTCCCCTTTCAGCAACTTATGTATGAACAATATTCATCTTACCCTTATCCTTACCATGTATTATGCATCATCTGCTATAACAAAACACCAACAAAATACAAATAGTCCAAGTTCCAACCATGATTAGCACAAACCCCCCACAATAATTAATTCCACCCAATCCGTTAACACACCCTATTACCAAAATTTCCGCACATACTATGCTATCAAGAAACCTCATACAGGTCGCAATGATCCATATGTAAATCTAACTAGTTTAATTAACATGTAAATCAAACATGTTAAAGAGGAAATATGTAAATCAAACATATATCCTTTCTAGGATATGTAAATCAAACCTATCCAAGAATGCATATAAGTCAAACATATACTCACGAAGGGATAACATAATAAGCCACATAAAACCAAATAATTCACATAACACCAAGTAAAGCACAGAAACCCAAAACCAAACACATTACACGTAAACAAAAGCTAAGAAAATATGCAAGTCAAACATGTGTTTCCCAGAAGTGACCTCAAATATGTAAATTAAACATACTCGAGGTCGTGAAAGAACATGTAAATCAAACATGTTCCTTTAGTAAACCATCCATTCCCATATCCATAGAAACCATAAAACCATAAAACATATACAAAATCTCCATTATTTGCTGTAAGTAGGTGTCTGCCTCTGAGGGTACATGAATCATAAAATAAGTATCCGCCCCAGAGGGTAAAAAAATTGTAAATAGGTTTCCGCCCCGGAGGGTACAAAAATCATAAATAAGTATCCGCCCCAGAGGGTACAAAAATCATAAATAGGGATCCGCCCCGGAGGGTATATGAATCATAAATAGGTATCCGCCCCGGAGGATATATGAATCATAAATAAACATCCGCCCCGGAGGGTATATGAGTCATAAATAAACATCCGCCCTTGAGGGTACATAAATCAGTCGCCGACCTATAAAAGCGTCGGTTCATAAAGATAATATCGAGAAAACGTAAGCCCACCATATAAGCCCTCCATCCGGAGAGTTAGGCGTAATACTTCTTTAAGTGGAAAATATTCCAGCTTCTAGGTAAAGCTTTTCCTTGAGCATCTTCAAGAACATACGCTCCCACTCATAATATACTTTGATAACCTTAAACGGCCCTATCCAGTTTAGATCCAGCTTCCTGGGATTATATATTGCATCATCCTGCTTCAATACTAGATCTACGACCTGAAAGTACTGACATTTGACACGTTTATTGAAAGCTGCCTGAATTTATTATTTATAACACTCTACTCGCACTGCAGCCTTATCCCGTATTTCCTCAATCGTTTCAACAGCCACTCTTGATAGCTGCTCGTTTTGTTCCACATTGAATGTTGATAATCATTGCGACCTCCTTACTATCTTAGCTGGAATGATAGCCTACATGCCATAGACCAATCTAAAAAGTTCACCTGTAGAGGTTCAAGGAGTTGTTCGGTAAGCCCATAAGACCGATGTGAGCTCTTCATGCCAAAGCCCCCCTGCTTTTTTCCAGCCTCAACTTAATTCCCTGCACAATAATGTGATTAGTAACCTCGACCTGTCCATTAGCTTGGGGATGTGACACAGAAGCGAATCGTTGCTTCATCCCCATCTCCTTGCACCAGTCTTGAATTTTCTGCCCATTAAATTGGGTTCCATTGTCCTAGACTAGCACCCGTGGAACACCATACCTGCAAAGAATATTGTTAAAAATAAATTCCATTACATCCTGTTCGCCTATGCCCGTCACCGCCTCTGCTTCCACTCATTTAGTGAAATAGTCTACTGCAACTACCAAGTGTTGTTTGTTTCCAGGCATCTTTGGAAAAGGCCCCACGATATCAATCTCCCATTGCGCAAAAGGACAAGGTGAGCTCATCACCATCATATCTTCTGCAGGTATATGAATGACCGGTGCATGCATCTGACATTTCTGTCAAGTCTTGACTAGGTCGCTAGCCATACCCTTCATTCCTGGACAAAAGAAACTAGCTCACAATGTTATCCCAACTAGCGCTCTGCCTTTCGCGTGATCACCACAATAACCCTCATGTATTTCTCGTAATACCTCTAGCCCTTCTTCCTTTGCCAAACATTTCAAAAGTGGGCCAAAATGTGACCTTTTATACAAGTCTTCATTCATTAAACAAAAGCGAGCTGCTGTCCTAGCCTCCTTAGTCGACAATCGTATATCACCCATTTTTGCTTTGTCAAGAACTTCCCGAATTTGTGTACGACAATCCTCCTTTACTTCAATCTCCATCACCTTCATTCCTTTATACATGCTAATGTGACCTAGCTCCATCAAGGTGATCTTTCTCGTATTACAAGTACCCAGTGTGCCTGCCATCCAAGCGAGCTGATCCGCCCAAGTATTATCAGCCCGTGGTAAATGTTCTAGTTTAAACTCCTCAAATTGCATGACCACCTACTTTAGCTTTCTTAAATACTCCAGCATACACGCTTCCCTTGCTTCAAAAGTCCCATCGAACTGGCGGGCTACCAGTTGAGAATCCATATAAGCCTTAATCTTCCTTGCTCCCAGGTCGCTTGCCATCTTAATGACTTGCAGAAAAGCCTCATACTCTGCTTCATTATTAAACACCTTGAACCCTAATCTGATTGCAAAATACAAACTCTCCCCCTCCGGGCTGGTCAATACGATTCCCAGCCTAGCTCCCAATTTCATAATTGATCCATCTGTATGTAAAATCCATGATGTTGAGGAATTAATTCTTGGTAATAATTCCTATTTTGTTATTTGCCTTTCTTGGGCACAAAATAAGTTAGGAAACTAGATTTAGGAATATATTGTGTTTCCTAGTTTATGTTTAAGACTTTATTAGTTTCCTAGATTGTGTTTAGGATGTGTTTTAGGAATTTACCAAGTTTAGGAATTTATGTTTGTCTATTTAAGACAAGGATTACTAAAGCTTGGACTTAAGGTTTTTGAGCATGGGATTTCGAGAGACGCACGACGCAAGACGCACGAACAAGAGCAAGAACACGAAGAACTACTCGGAGCCATTGATCGAGATTAACAAGCTCTTTGAAGTTGCATGACCAACGGAGAAGAACTTGCCATTCCGGCAACAAGTATTTAGTATCAAGTTTATTGATATTTAGTTTTCATATATTACTTTATATTTTTGTATTGAATGTGAATAAGAAAGTAATATAGTTTTCGGGTTTGTACACCCAAGTTCACAAGTATTTTACTTGTGAACTGAATTTGTTCAATCGTGTTCTTATCATTTTATTCCGCTGCATATATTTATCTTACTCTGGTCGATGTTGTTAACCAGTGTTGTTAAACATTGAATAACAACATCGTAAAACTGTGACTTATTTTCAAAACTATAGACCTTCTAATTTTACAATTGGCATCTAGAGCGGGTTAATTAACCTCTTAAGTATTGATCCTTAGTTTTAGGTGCTATGGACGCTCAAGGAAACCCGAGGCCTCCAATCCTTAATGGTGAGAATTATTCTCTCTGGAAACAGAGAATGAGATGGCATTTGAAAAGCATCGACGAGCGTGTTTGGAAAACTGTCCTCATTGGATGGGAAAAGCCACATGTCACGGATGGCGAGGGCGATACCATCCCCAAAAAGGAGGAAGACTGGACTGCTGATGAAGCAACTACTGCAAATTGGAACTCCAAATGCATCACATCCTTGTGTGGCTATGTATATGCAAGCTACTACCGCATCATCAAGAATTGCGAGTCAGCAAAGGATGCATGGGACGCACTCCAAAGGGTGTGTGAAGGAACTACAAGCGTGAGGAAATCCAGATTAAGAATGCTCATATCCACCTTCGAGGCTATGAGAATGGATGAGAAAGAGTCAATCATGGACTACTTCGTTATATTGTCGGAAATAACAGAAGAGTGCAGAGAGCTTGGTGAGGCCATAACTAATTCCCGTCTTCTAGGAAAATTGCTGAGATCCATTTCGAAGAAATATAGCATGGAGGTGGTGGCCATAGAAGAATCCAAAGATGTTGATAACATCGATTTCAACACCTTAGTTGGGAACCTCAAGAAATATGAGATGGAACACGTTAGCTCTAGCTCAAAAGAGAAGAATGTTGCTTTTTCTTCCGATTCAATTGCAGTCGATGATGAAGATGATGAAGAGTTTGATTTTAATGGGATTATTAAAAAGATGGAGTCAACTACTCTCGGAGAAGATGAACTAGCCTTTGTGACTCAACGCTTTAACAATTTCTTGAAGAAAAAGAACAATTTTGGAAGCTCAAATCCAAGGAACAGGCCACAGACATCTACTCCAAAGTTTACTGGACGTACTCTTCCACGATCTCAGTCCACAACTTCAATTCCCAATGTGACCAGTTCAACAAAACCACTCAACGAGATTCAATGCCATGAATTTAAAGGTTGGGGACATTACAAGAACGAGTGTCCCAACACTCTTAGAAAGAAAAGCATGGTCGCTACTGATTTCACCGAAGATGTTAATGATTTTGAGTCAACTGATCCTGTTCCAGCTTTATTCTCCCATGTTGTGTGGGACGACGATGTCCATGTTGGTTTGCTTTCAGACAACATCGTGTGCCTAAATGCCGAGACCACTGATTATTATGAGGAATACGAGCAGCTGAGTGTTGACCACCAAAAACTGTTTATCAGTTGGAGTAAACAGGTACTCAAGGCCAAAGAGCTCGAAAAAGAAGTAGAGAAGCTAACCAAAGAAAAGGATGATCATCTTGACATTATTGTCCGATTGGAAACGTCTCTCACCAAGAAGGACGCTGAGCTGGAAAATATGAAGAACGAACTGACCACTGTTCGAGGAACCATTTCAAATCTGAATAAAGGTAAGGCGAAGCTGGATGAAATCTTGGAGATTAGCTTCCTAGAGTCCTCAAAGCATGGAATTGGTTTCAAGCCGAGTCAGCCAATGAATGTTCCAAGTCAACTACAAAAATCTTCCAAACTTCACATAAAGAGAAGAAGACAGTACGTGTGCCATTATTGTGGAGAACCAGGGCACATCAGGCCCTTTTGCTGGAAGATCATTGGAGAGAAAAAACACTTTAAGAGAACAAGTGTGGCAGATAAATCCCATGTTGGTAACTGAGCTACCAACATCAATACCAACATCAGGTTCAAATAAGTGTGGGTCAAGAAAAACAGCATCAAGTGTAATATGATCCATACCTCCCTGAAGTCTCATGTCCCTAGAGCCTGGTATTTTGATAGTGGATGCTCGAAGCATATGACAGGCTCAGAAGAATTGCTTTCCAACATTGTCAGATTTAAAGGTGGAAAAGTGAAGTATGGAGGAGGCGCAAATGGCCAAATCATTGGCCAAGGGATTCTCCATGTTCCTGGAGTTGTAACACTAGAAAATGTGCTGCTAGTAGAAGGACTTACTGCAAATCTGATCAGCATAAGTCAATTGTGCGACGGAGGTTTTAGCGTCAAATTCAACCGTGAAGAATGTGAAGTCTATGAGGAGAATGGACAATGCATTCTCAAGGGCAAAAGAACCTCAGATAATTGCTACCAAATTCACAGTGATGCTTTTTGCAGACTGTCCCAATTGAGTGATGCGGAGCTGTGGCATCAAAAGCTTGGACATGTCAACTACAAGATGATGGACAGGTTGGTTAAGGAAGAAGCTGTGAGTGGACTTCTTAAGCTCAACACCAAGATCATTCCGGTGTGCAAGGCATGCCAGAAAGGAAAACAGGTCAGGGTGCCACATCCAATCCAACAAAGTCTCACTACATCATCTTGCTTTGAATTTCTTCACATGGATATCATAGGACCACTTGAGGTTGAGAGCCTTGGTGGTAAGAGGTATGTTTTCGTCATTGTTGATGATTTTTCTAGGTTTACTTCGGTAGAATTTCTAAAAGAAAAATCTGAAACGTTTGAGGCTTTCAAAAAACTTGCAAAGAGGCTGTGTGTAAGGTTTAATGTGGAAATTGGTAGGATTAGAACTGATCACGGAAAGGAATTTGAAAACGCATCTTTTTCAAAGTACTGCACTTCTGAGGGTATTAGTCATGAATTTTTTTCTCCAATTACCCCTCAACAAAATGGCATTGCTGAACGTAAGAATAGAACCCTAACGGAGATGAATAGAACTATGCTCATTTCTAATGGGATAGCTAAACGTTTTTGGGCTAAAGCAATGAACACTGCATGTCATATCACAAATAGGGCTTATTTTAGACCAGGTTCATGTGTAACTCCCTACGAATTATTGATTGGGAAGAAACCGAACTTGAGTTATTTTCAT
>BMAC01000270.1:106609-117052 GCA_014905375.1 Phtheirospermum japonicum | reverse complement strand
GATATTATTTTTGGATCCACTAACGAGGAGATGGTCAAGGAGTTTGTTACTCGGATGTCCGATACATTCGAGATGAGCATGGAAGGTAACCTCTCATACTTTCTTGGTTTACAAATAAAACAGCTTGATGACGGTATTTTTCTTTCCCAGACTAAATATGCAAAGAACTTAGTCAAAAAGTTTGGGTTAGAGGGTGAAACTTTCAAGAAAACGCCGCTGGGCAAAATTGTGAAGCTGTCTAGAGACGATGTTGGTAAGGGTGTTGATAATACTATGTATAGAAGTATGATAGGGAGTTTGTTGTATTTGACAGCAAGTAGACCAGATATTATGTATAGTGTGTGCTTATGTGTTAGATATCAGTCTAATCCAAAAGAGTCACACTTGAAAGCTGTTAAAAGAATTATTAGATACATTGCTGGTACAACTGAACTAGGTGTGTGGTACACAAAAGATACTGGTACTGAACTTATAGGGTACACTGATTCGGGTTGGGCTGGAGATGTGGTAGATAGAAAGAGTACTACTGGGGAATGTTTTTTTTCTGGGTAATAACCTTATTTCTTGGTACAGCAAAAAGCAAAATTGTATTTCTCTTTCTACAGCTGAAGCCGAGTACATTGCAGCTGGGAGTGCGTGCACATAATTACTCTGGATGAACCAAATGATTGAGGACTACGGTCTGCACAGTAGTATCTTGACGGTGTTGTGTGACAATTTCAGTGCAATTGACATCTCCAAAAATCCAGTCCAGCGTTCTCGAATCAAACACATTGACATAAGGTACCACTTTATTCGAGACTTAGTTGAGAGGAAGATTGTTAGCCTTGAACATATAGGAACTGATAATCAGCTAGCTGACATCTTCATGAAGGCATTAGATTTCGAGACCTTCTCTCGTTTGAGAAGAGATCTCGGTATGTGCATTGTCTAACCAATGTTGGTTTGTGATGTTGTGACACCCCTTATCAACATCAGTCACAACATCTGTATAATTTTGCATGCATTTTTACCTTTCTTTTCATACATTATTCTAATGCATTGAGTTTGATTGAAAGTGCAATAAGGTCCTGTGTTGCAATAAAATTGATGACAAAAAGGACCAACCTCTTCAAAATTAGGTGATTGTGGGACTTGCCCGCAGAAACTGGCTTTCTCACAGGTCCAAAAACAAGAGGTGTTTAACAGCAATTGCTGAAGATTAAAAGATTTAAATCCCTTCAAAGATGAAGAAAATCTGGACTCAAAATGCTCCAATCTTTAAAAATCACCTTTTTGAGAGATCTTGACGTAGTCATTAACTTGGGTTGAGGGGCAAGTTTCCATTGACTTCACCTAAGGGCAATGTCGGTTCGTAATGTTGTTAGTAATAAAAAGCAACATTAGATCAAGTCACTAAAACCTGAATATGTTTTTGTATAATCTTTTAGGTCATGAATATTAGGCATCCCGTAGGATATTCATACTTTGTGAAGATGCCATCTTGTTGTGCATTTTGTTTCTTGTGTTTTTGTCTTACTTGAAATCTCTTAATTTCGTTTTGAATTGAGCTAACTAAGTGTTTCAGTGGAGTTCAAATCGGACGGCTGGACAGGTAATAATGAGGTGAATTTGGTGAGTGATAATTTGCATTGCACAAGATAGGTATAACTGTGCTGATGGTTCATAAGATTTCAGCTTTGTTATTCAGCCGATTTTGTTGAATTAAGTTGTGCAATTTTAATTTTAATCTAAAAGGGATAATTCATGGGGTGAGATAATGGTATGGTAATGTGATCATGTTGCCTTATCTTAGGAGAGTGGCGCGCTTTACATGGAAATAAAAATCGTGTTTTGATATCAAAAATCCGTCGGTTGTAGTATTTTAGGGATTTTTTCCTTTTATATTTATTTTCTCTCTCTTGCTACAACGGTCACTTTTTGGGCATAAAAATCTGAAACCTTTTTTACCGTTTGATCACAATTACAAAACCCCTTTCGAATTAAACTCTCAAGAATCCTTAATTCTCTCCAATTCTCTCGATTTTCCTATTGGTTGTGTGTCTGTGAGATTTTGTAGGATGTCCAGCTCGCCGTCGCCGTCCTCAACTGTCCCAGAATTGCCAGAAGAAATTCGTCGCTCCGGCGAACAGGTCCCATTGCCATATCCAATGATTGGTGGCCTTGATATTCGCGAGGAAATTGGTAGTGGTAGTTCATCAAACCCACCACTATCAACATCGCCACCACCTTCGCCGGCGCCCGATTCTCGCGCTGCCGTGCCCGTTCCGTCACCAGTCGACGCTATGCCGGAGGCGCAAGTGTTCCCAGGACAGCTCGGGAACGAAATTAACATTGATAACCCCCCAAATTTGGCTTTTGTGGCTGAAACTTGTGGCCGCGTGGGGAATCCTACTCTGAAGAGGTCTAGGCGCTTGCGCAACATTCTGCCCGGCGTTGTGCCGCCCGCTGTCCCAAAAAGCAAGGCAGGGCCGCGCCGCACCGTGCCTCTCGAACATATGAACCTCAAGGAGGATGTCGCCGTGATGTCCGACCCTGATGATGAAGACTTTGTTCCTGCTGCTCCGGTCGAGGGGTCTGTGCCGCCGCCGTCGTCTGCCCCGAGTTTGTCGGCGAAGAAGTTTACTCGCTGAAAAAAACTTGTTCGCAAGGCCGACAGGAGATCAAAACAGCCAAAGGTCAAGGTCTCTCCTAAGTCCTCTACGACTGAGTATTCCTCCCCTCCCTACACTGTGTTGTATTTTATCACCGGCGAGGTGACCAGCTCCGCCAAACCACCTGCCGATGATCCCCCCTCATCTGTTCATGACGATCAATCTGAGTTTGATACAGGTTTATTTGAGCATTCCCCTGATTCCTCACCAGATATACCACTGAGAGATATCCTTACTGCTTGCAAGAAGGATAAAAAGAAAAAGAAGGCTGCTGCGAAGGACAATGTTGCTAGTCCTGTTGGTACCACTTTACCAACATCGCGTCGTTCCCCGTCTGTTTCATCCTCACGCACTGCATCTGTTCCCATTACATCTCATACTCCCACGCAGTCCTCTTCAGCTTCTTTTGATCACTCTCAGTCCTCCACGAGTATTAATACTCCGACACTTGAGCTTGAAGATATGGTGCCATTTTCGGAGAAATTTTTAACTACTGAGGCTACCGAGTTGTTTGCTACTTATCAAACTCGCCACATGATTGTTGAGCGTAGAGTTCCAGTTGAATTGTTTGAGCGCCACAACTTGATTGCCTACCTCCAGTTTAACGGTATGTATTCCACAGTTTCTACTGCCTTGCCGTTTGTCCGGGATATAGTTCTTGAGTTTTATGCGAATTTGTTGTCTTCTATTATCGTTGTGAGCTCTATGAACTATATATGGAAAAGTGTTTGTGCGTGGTAGAGTGTTTGCTTTCACCCCTGATTTAATTGATGAATTCTTTGGTACTAAATCACATCAGGGTGATTCTACTGTGGATGATATGGATGAAGTTGTCTCTTTTATTTCTGGTGGTATGGTGCATTCTTGGTTTGAACAGTTGCCGAGTACTAGGCTTTAATCTCTTTATTCTATTATGCACAAGGTGGCTATTTGCAACTGGGTCCCTTCCAGGAACACTACGTGTGTTACTCGTGTTAGATTTGCTATAATCGTATGGGGCCTACACAGCGGAATTTAAAAATTTTAATTAAATAAAACAAATATATATACTTAACCCCGTAGATTTCGTTAGCGATTTTAACGATCGTCATTTTTCATTATTATGTATCTAATACAAATTTTGATTCTTATAAAATAAATAAATTAATTCCTCTCGATTAATTTTTTCAAGCGACGATTGAGAGGAATCAATTCCCGGCTAAGTGGCTAACACCGAAACTTCTCACCGTAGGAATCCAAGCATATCCCCTCTAATTGTGTCCACCTTTTGATTGCGATACCGGAAAAATTTTTCGCTAGTAGAATCGTTCCGTTTTTAAATTGATTATTGGAATAATAATTAATCTAACAATCAACAATTGATTGAAAATTAATTATTGTAGATAAAAAATTATTAATTAATTATCATCTACAATTGAAGACTTAAATATAAAATATATATAAAAGAAAAGAAGAACAAATTTCTTCTCTGTTTCGAAAAACTTGAAAGAAAAAGTACAAAGGGGACGGCTGCACTTTGTCATCAAAAACTTTCACCCTTTTTTTTTTTCTTTTTTTTTTGTTGAAGGATGAGGCCGTGTACCTACTGTCTTTTCTTTAAATATATATATATATATATATATATTAATTAAGTTCATTAGATTAAGTCTAATCTTAATTAGTTAATTAATTAATTAAGAAAAGAATTCTTCCCCAAGTCATCCGTCCCCTTATTAAAATAAAGAGTATGACTTGTTCCCAATTACCTTATATATATATATATATATATATATATATATATATTTATATTATATACAAATATATAATATAAATTAATTTTATTCTAAAGTCTTCAATTATTCTAGTGGGCTTCTACAATTAGGACCTACTAGAAAAAATACATGGACTTGGATTTAAAATCCAACTAATTAATTAATTCAATTAATCAACTAATCCCATGAATTTAAATTAATTAATACAATTGACTAATTTAATATATTCCTTTAATTGAGATTTCTAATCAAATTAGTTTTAATTACATAATCAAATACCACAATTAAATATTTAATCCAACAATTGGATTAAATTAAAACCTCATTTAATTAATCTAAATTAATTAATTATTCCAACTATTGGAGTTATCAATCTTGAAATGTCAACAACCAAAATTATGTGTGACCCTTTTAGATTCACGACTAACACTAGCAGCAGGCTTACAACTTTTGTAAGTTTATAAATAACAACTTATTATATTAATTAATTTAATTAATTAATTCTCTTGAAATTAACTCTTTAACTTCAAAAACCTACAAATCATGACAACATCTAGCTAGTAGCATGATTACCCAGTGTTAGGTGAAATAGCGAGTAAACCTATTTCAATTGCAAGTCCATACATGTACAATCCTTTCGACAACTAGTTTCCCAATTAAATCTTGGGCATGGATTTAAAAGTCAAAACCCAATTGATTTTAATGACTGTGATTTCATTTCAAGTTTAAGTAATTCATTTATGAATCAATATTCATCGTGCCCTGGACAAGGTCTTTGAATCACAAACTATGAAAATTTCACATGATACTCTCTTGTCAATAAACAAGTGTCGAACTCTATGTCGGCTACAGACAAACCTCCATGCACATTGATACACTACCCAATATACCCCTTTTACGATTGTCAGGCAATCAAAAGATAAATCTAAGTATTGCACGAATGTGCACAAGGCTACCATCGTACCTCAAGTCAAGGATTAATCATGTACTATTGCAATATGAGAAATTCTTATTCGATAGACAAATCTTCCAGTTAAGAATTTCCATCGGGTCATGTTCAATGAACTTGTTCTCCAACAAGCACCCACATATATGCACTTGCGTCACAACGCTGATGTTAATGGAATGCAACATCCTTGTCTTACAAGCATGCATCATATGCGCAAGTCTTTACCGGGCTATTCAATGTCCTATCTCGAAAAGCCCATTGACTTGGAACAAGTTTAAGACCGAAACCTTAGAGAACATGTTCCATGATTGCCATCATATGCGCAACCATATCCCATAGTTTAAATTGGTCTAAGGACTTTATCATACGTACAATTATAATAAAAGCGAAAACATAAGATAAAGAAAGTTGCCTTTATTAATATAATTCCAATAAAATCATTATACAAGTAGAAAGAAATCCAATCTAATTGGAACATCGGGCACTCTACTTTAAAAATCTCCCACTTCCCCTAGTGCCAATTGCCCATGTATCTTAGGCCCATCTTCTCAAGATGCCCGTCGAATACCTTTTGTGCTAAAGGCTTAGTCATAGGGTCTGCTACATTTTCTGCCGAAGCGACTCGATCCAAAACGACGTCGCCTCTACCAATTGCAATGATCTCTCTCACCAGGTGGTATCGTCTCAAGATGTTTTTGGATCTTGGATGAGATCTCGGTTATTTTGCTTGCGCTATAGCCCCGTTGTTGTCACAATGAACTATTATTGGATCAACAGCGAACAGAACTACATCCAACCCTTGGATAAAGTTCCGCATACAAACAACCTCTTTTGCTACATCTGATGCATCAATATATTCAGCCTCTGTAACAGAGTCTGCAGTGGTCTCTTGTTTGGAACTTTTCCAACTGACTGCTCCTCCATTCAAGATGAATATATATCCAGACATTGACTTTGAGTCATCTACATTGGATTGAAAACTAGAGTCAGTGTATCCCTCTAGTTTCAATTCTCCATTGTCGTATATCAAGAATATATCCTTAGTTCTTCTCAAGTACTTAAGGATCTTCTTAACGGCGTTCCAGTGTTTAAAACCTGGATTCGACTGATATCTGATTGTGACGCTCACAGCATGTGCGACATTAGGTCTAGTACATTGCATTGCATACATAATGCTCTCAATCGCGGATGCATAAGGTACACGAGCCATCTTTCCTATTTCTTCAGGTGTCTTTGGAGACGTAGCCCTAGAAAGTGGATCACTGCTCATTGGGAGGTATCCACGTTTGGATTCCTCCATGCTAAACCGTTTTAGCACTTTGTCTATGTACATGGATTGGGATAGTCCGATCATCTTTCGTGATCTATCACGATAGATCTTTATCTCAAGGATAAAAGATGCTTCTCCCAAGTCCTTCATGGAGAACTGCTTAGACAACCAAGTTCTCGTTGATTGCAACATCCCTACATCATTCCCAACGAGTAGAATGTCATCAACATAGAGTACAACAAAAGTAACTACCCTCCCACTAACCTTCTTATAGACACGTGGTTCATCCAGATTCTTATGAAAATCAAACATTTTAATTGTTTCATCAAATCGGATGTTCCAACTCCTCGAAGCCTGTTTGAGACCATAAATGGATCTCTAGAGTTTGCAAACCTATTGCTTACTCCCACTGGATATGAAGCCCTCTGGCTGCTTCATATATATCTCTTCCTTAATATTTCCATTAAGGAAGGCAGTCTTCACATCCATTTGCCATATCTCGTAGTCATAATACGCAGCTATGGCTAATAGGATACGAATGGACTTAAGCATCACTACTGGTGAAAAGGTTTCCTCATAATCAATGCCTTGCTTCTGAGTATAGCCTTTTGCAACCAAACATGCTTTAAAGGTACTTACCTCTCCATCTACTCCAAGCTTCCGCTTGTAGACCCATTTGCAGCCAATGGGAACAATTCCCTGTGGTGGGTCCACCAAGGTCCACACCTTGTTGGAGTACATGGAGTCCATTTCGGACTGCATTACTTCTTGCCATTTTTTCGAGTCAATGTCAGACATTGCCTCTTCATAGCTTCTTGGATCACTATCCAGACGGAGTCCCTCCTCTTTGTTCTTTAACAAAAGGTTCATCCTCTTAGGAGCCCTTGAAACCCTTACGGATTTTCGAAGAGGTTGTGCTACAGATGGTCCAGCCTCAGCTGGTGTGCTATTTGCGGTAACCTGTAGGATACTTTGTGGTTCTTGAACTTCATCAAGTTCTACAACTCCGCCAACACTTTTAGAAAGAAACTCTTCTTCAAGGAAAGTAGCATTCCTCGAAATAAACACCTTTTGTTCCAAAGGGTCATAGAAATAGTATCCTATAGACTCTCTTGGATACCCCACAAACTTACATAAGATGTATCTCATGTCCAACTTATCTCCCACTTGACGCTTAACGTAAGCATCACACCCCCATGATTTTAGGTATTTGTAGGAAGGTGACTTCCTATACCATATTTCATAGGGTGTATTGGGTACGGCTTTACTTGGCACCCTATTTAATAGGTATGCCGCCGTTTCTAAGGCATAGCCCCAGAATGAAAGTGGTAAGGAAGTGCAACTCATCATCTGAAAATCAAAGAGGGAAAAACACAACGAGGCGGCAGACCTTGATGTGGCAAACTTAGTAACAATATCAAAAACATGTTGCCCTAAAACTGAACTTAATACCCTTCCCAAGCCTGTACAAAAACTGGGCCTGAGGCCGAGTTGTTAGAGTTAGAGTGGCCCGACGTTCCAATTAGATTGGATTTTCATTCTACTTGTATAATGATTTTATTGGAATTATATTAATAAAGGCAACTTTCTTTATCTTATGTTTTCGCTTTTATTATAATTGCACGTATGATAAAGTCCTTAGACCAATTTAAACTATGGGATATGGTTGCGCATATGATGGCAAATCATGGAACATGTATCTAAGGTTTCGGTCTTAAACTTGTTCCAAGTCAATGGGCTTTTCGAGATAGGACATTGAATAGCCCGGTAAGACTTGCGCATATGATGCATGCTTGTAAGACAAGGATGTTGCATTCCATTAACATCAGCGTTGTGACGCAAGTGCATATATGTGGGTGCTTGTTGGAGAACAAGTTCATTGAACATGACCCGATGAAAATTCTTAACTGGAAGATTTTGTCTGTCGAATAAGAATTTCCTATATTGCAATAGTACATGATTAGTCCTTGACTTGAAGTACGATGGTAGCCTTGTGCACATTGTGCAATACTTAGATTTATCTTTTGATTGCCTGACAATCGTAAAAGGGGTATTTTGGGTATTGTATCAATGTGCATGGAGGTTTGTCTGTAGCCAACATAGAATTCGACACTTGTCTATGGACAAGAGAGTATCCTGTGAATTTTCATAGTTTGTGATTCCAAAGACCTTGGCCAGGGCACGATGAATATTGATTCATAAATGAATTACTTAAACTTGAAATGAAATCACAGTCATTAAATCAATTGGGTTTCGACTTATAAATCCATGCCCAAGATTTAATCGGGAAACTAGTTGTCGAAAGGATCGTACATGTATGGACTTGCAATTGAAATAGGTTTACTCGCTATTTCACCTAACACTGGGTAATCATGCTACTTGCTAGATGTTGTCATGATTTGTAGGTTTTTGAAGTTAAAGAGTTAATTTCAAGAGAATTAATTAATTAGATTAATTAATATAATAAATTGTTATTTATAAACTTATAAAAGTTATAAGCCTACTGCTAGTGTTAGTCGTGAACCTAAAAGGGTCACACATAATTTTGGTTGTTGACATTTCAAGATTGATAACTCCAATAGTTGCTGAAAATCAAAGAGGGAAAAACACAACGAGGCGGCAGACCTTGATGTGGCAAACTTAGTAACAATATCAAAAACATGTTGCCCTAAAACTGAACTTAATACCCTTCCCAAGCCTGTACAAAAACTGGGCCTGAGGCCGAGTTGTTAGAGTAGAGTGGCCCGACGTTCCAATTAGATTGGATTTTCATTCTACTTGTATAATGATTTTATTGGAATTATATTAATAAAGGCAACTTTCTTTATCTTATGTTTTCGCTTTTATTATAATTGCACGTATGATAAAGTCCTTAGACCAATTTAAACTATGGGATATGGTTGCGCATATGATGGCAAATCATGGAACATGTATCTAAGGTTTCGGTCTTAAACTTGTTCCAAGTCAATGGGCTTTTCGAGATAGGACATTGAATAGCCCGGTAAGACTTGCGCATATGATGCATGCTTGTAAGACAAGGATGTTGCATTCCATTAACATCAGCGTTGTGACGCAAGTGCATATATGTGGGTGCTTGTTGGAGAACAAGTTCATTGAACATGACCCGATGAAAATTCTTAACTGGAAGATTTTGTCTGTCGAATAAGAATTTCCTATATTGCAATAGTACATGATTAGTCCTTGACTTGAAGTACGATGGTAGCCTTGTGCACATTGTGCAATACTTAGATTTATCTTTTGATTGCCTGACAATCGTAAAAGGGGTATTTTGGGTATTGTATCAATGTGCATGGAGGTTTGTCTGTAGCCAACATAGAATTCGACACTTGTCTATGGACAAGAGAGTATCCTGTGAATTTTCATAGTTTGTGATTCCAAAGACCTTGGCCAGGGCACGATGAATATTGATTCATAAATGAATTACTTAAACTTGAAATGAAATCACAGTCATTAAATCAATTGGGTTTCGACTTATAAATCCATGCCCAAGATTTAATCGGGAAACTAGTTGTCGAAAGGATCGTACATGTATGGACTTGCAATTGAAATAGGTTTACTCGCTATTTCACCTAACACTGGGTAATCATGCTACTTGCTAGATGTTGTCATGATTTGTAGGTTTTTGAAGTTAAAGAGTTAATTTCAAGAGAATTAATTAATTAGATTAATTAATATAATAAATTGTTATTTATAAACTTATAAAAGTTATAAGCCTACTGCTAGTGTTAGTCGTGAACCTAAAAGGGTCACACATAATTTTGGTTGTTGACATTTCAAGATTGATAACTCCAATAGTTG